>JAJGRW010001564.1:0-106152 GCA_025461045.1 Carex parvula
TGAAAGAGCAAGAACTCCTATTCTTCTTAAAATAGCAGCAGATTAAGATTAGAGCCACAAAAAAGTGCATTTACTTAAGAGGGGCGTGCATGCTCCTAACTCTTGAAAAGAATTCTATCGCTCTTACATTCGTAGTTGTACCTTGTGGGACTAGTGAAAATTGTTTTTCTTTTTAAATGAAAACTCACAGGTAGGAATCTAATTAAAAAGTCACGGCATGACGGGATACGACATGGCATGGCATGTGTGCCGGTCAAGTGCTGTAATTCGCGTGCCCCATGCCATGACCATTCGTGTAACGTAACCATCTTTTAAAAATTTAGCACGATATGACACGTCACACGAAAGATATGGTTACGACACTTGTCGTATACTAGTGCATGGGTTATTGGGTAAAGCATCGCTGAACGTTTTACAAACAAACTGATATCTATGAAAGGATTTTTTTACATGTGTTTTTTTTATAAGGGGAGTCTATATTGAGAATACCTTTATTTACCCTTTTATCACTACAAAAATATATCACTATCCGTGAGGGTAAAAAGTGACTTTTTCCGATGATACACCGACAGAAAGTGACTATTTCTGAGCATATCGGTATTACCGACAAAAAGTAACTTTTTCCGATGATACACCGACAGAAAGTGACTATTTCTGAGCATATCGGTATTACCGACACGAGTATCCGCAAAAATACCATGTTTTACTCTCGCGGATAGTGACAGATTTTGTAATGTATTCTCTCTTTCTTATTTGTTCCATTTAATTATATCATAATTAATTAACAAGTTAATAAATGAAAAAAATTTATACTCAGACTGCAATTGGAATGATGGAACACATAAGATGAAAATTCAAGTCACAAATGGGCCCTTCTATATCCACATCACTGACAAATATTTTAAATATACCCCTCTAAATGCATACATCACAGATTTTCTTGCATAACAAGAAATACTATGCATATACTACTGAAGAATTTTTTTTCTGAGATGAAGTCCCGTATGCCATAAAATCATAAAAAAAACACAAAGTTTGGAGTACATAGCAAATCACAAACACAAACAAATAGAAAAAAAAAGGTAAAACTAACACTTTCCCTAAACTACCCCTTGTGTAAGCAATACACTACTACAAAAACTGGCTTTGTACACTGCACATTGTACACGGATTTGGCAATTATATTAAAAACAGTGTACCAAATATGAGTCCAAAAGATCTGCACGATTTCTACACGGATAATTAGTTAATAATCAGTGTAGAATTATTAGAGAGAGCTACACGGTTTATTAGAAACCACAAATCCGTGTGTAAAGAAGTGGGTGTGCAAATAATTGAGAGAGCTACACGGTTTATAACTAAATATCCGTGTAGGAATGTTACACACGGTTTTTTGATAATAGAGCCGTGTATAAATCTTATAATTGTACACGGATTAATAACAGAAGAGCCGTGTATAAATAGTTGGAGAGCTACACGGATTATAACTAAATAGCCGTGTATAATAGTGTAGGGTTTTTATGTCTTCCCTTCCAGAGCGCCGTTTTTGATCAAGTCTTTTAGTTAATACATCTCGAACTGATAGCTTTTTCCTATCAGATTTCTGCGAATTGATCGAGGCCAGCAGCTGAGATCTGAGATCTTTGAATTAAGTTTGTATTTTTCTCCTCTCCATCTTTCTCAGGTTAGTAATATGTATTTAAATCATTTTCTTCCTCTAATTTTCTGTTATTTAGGCTTATTTAGGTCATTTCATGCATGCTTGATTTCTTAATTTTAGATGTAATTAATTAGTGTATTGTGGTCCAATAACCGACCTTTAGATGCTTTTAGGTCCATGCCCGTTCAAAATTAATCCAATAGGGATTAATTTTGGATAGTCCCCGTTTTGGGACTGCTCTTTGAATATTATGTCTCATTTAGGATGTGAACACATATTAGCGGGATTTAATTAGTATTTGAGGAAAGTTCGACAGTATTTTCCCTTATTGCTCCTACGAGTATGTGGTTCGTATGCATACTTGGGAGTTAAGGGGAAATGCTGCCGAATTTTTCTCAAATACAAATTAAATCTCGCTAATATGTGTTCACATATGAGACATAATATTCAAAGAGTGGGTTAGGATTGTAAACCGGCCCTTTGTAAGCCCAAAATTTTGTACACGAAGGAGAATGTTGACCATGCATGATTAATTGATCAAATCATTTTTTTAATTTAATTTACAGATGGATCGAAGCTGGATGTATGAAATGCGATGTGACAGTGAAGAATATTTGGTTCGCGTTGATGAGTTTATAAAATTTGCTGAGAGTTATAGAGTGAAGAAAAAAGAAGAAGACATTTTATGTCCTTGTAAAGATTGTAAAAATTTATTAAGATTTTTGGACATCGAAGAAATTAGAGCTCATTTGATTTGTCGGGGATTTAAGAAGAGATATACATGTTGGTTCATGCATGGTGAGAAATTGGGGAAAGTAGTAGTGCCAATAAAGATTGTAATCGTGAATTGAATGATGAGAATGTTGGAATTTCTGATAATTTTGAACTTGATTGGAACGAGGATTATGAGAGTGCCGAATATTCTGATAACGTCGAACCCGAAAATGACGATGATGAGATGGAGAGGAATTTTGATGAAAATGTAGAACACGAGTTTACTGAAAATTTGGAGGATATGTTACGTGATGTGGAAGATGAAATTAGTGATAAAAATTATGATAAATTTCAAAATTTGTCTAATGAATCCAAGAAGCCGTTGTATCCCGGGTGTACCAAATTTACAAAACTGTCAGCTGTGTTGAAATTATTAAACTTAAAAGCAGACAATGGTTGGAGCGATAAGAGTTTCACGTCCTTATTACAGCTTTTAGGAGAAATGCTCCCAGATAACAACGAGTTACCCGGTACAACATATCAGGCAAAGAAGTTGATATGTCCAATGGGGTTGAAGATCGAAAGAATACATGCATGTCCGAATGACTGTGTATTGTATCGTAACGAGTACGAGGCTTTGCATGTCTGTCCTAAATGCGGTGTTTCACGATCTAAACGTCGTAAGGACCAGGACACTGATGATTGTAACGAGGACACAAGTGGCCGACCTCCGGCTAAGGTGTTGTGGTATTTGCCGATAATACCGAGATTTAAACGGTTGTTTGCGAATCCCAAAGATGCAAAATTATTGCGCTGGCACGAAGAAGAGCGCAAAAATGACGGTAAACTAAGGCACCCGGCTGATTCTCCTCAATGGAGAAACATTGACAGACATTTCAAAGAATTTGGTTCTGAACCGCGGAACCTTAGGATTGTGGTGAGCTCAGATGGAATGAGTCCGTTTGGAAGTATGAGCAGTCGGCACAGTACTTGGCCAGTTCTTTTATGCATCTACAATCTTCCTCCTTGGTTGTGCATGAAACGCAGATATATAATGATGTCATTACTAATCCAAGGACCCAGACAACCCGGAAATGACATAGATGTATATCTCGCACCATTAATCGAGGACCTCCAAAAATTGTGGCGTGATGGCGTCCCGGTGTGGGATGCGTATATGAAAGAGACCTTTAACTTGCGGGCCATGGTGTTTTGCACCGTAAATGATTTCCCCGCGTACGGGAATTTGTCGGGTTACACTTGTAAAGGAGCAAAAGCGTGCCCGATCTGTGAAGATGACACGCAGGTGCTGAGGTTGAAAAATTGTCAAAAGAATGTATTCATGGGGCATCGTAGGTTTCTTCCTATTAATCACCCATATCGTAAGAAGAAGATGGCATTCAACGGGAAAATTGAGCTTGGAGTGGCTCGTCATCCATTAGACGGGGAGAGTGTCTTCGAACGGGTAAAAAATATTGATGTTGTTTTTGGAAAATGCGCCAAAGCACTACCGAAGAATATTTGGAAAAAGAGGTCCATATTTTGGGAGCTACCGTACTGGAAATATTTAGAAGTGAGGCATTGCCTAGATGTCATGCATGTCGAAAAAAATGTCTGTGACAGTTTAATTGGTTTATTATTGAACATTCCGGGGAAGACGAAAGATGGTATTAAAGTGAGAAAAGACATGGTAGAGATGGGAATACGACACGAGCTCGCACCGCAGGAGAAAGGGAAGCGCACATACCTACCCCCCGCACTGTGCACCATGTCAAAGAAAGAGAAAACAAGCTTCTGTGAATGCCTCAATGGTATAAAAGTCCCATCAGGATATTCTTCGAATATTAAGAAGTTGGTGTCGATGAAGGACTTGAAACTGGTCGGTCTGAAATCTCACGACTGTCATGTTTTATTGACACATATAATTCCCGTTGCAATTCGGGGAATTTTACCAAAGCACGTTCGTCAAACCATTACGAAGCTTTGTTCTTTCTTCAATGCAATAAATTCCAAAGTGATAGACCCTCTAAAATTGGACTCTTTGCAAAAGGAGGTCGTCGTTACTCTTTGCCAACTTGAGATGTATTTTCCGCCATCTTTTTTCGATGTCATGGTTCACCTTGTTGTTCATCTTGTGAGAGAAATTAAGATTTGTGGTCCCGTGTTCCTTCGGTATATGTATCCATTCGAGAGATACATGGGCATCTTGAAAAAATACGTAAGGAACCGACATCGACCCGAAGGCAGCATTATAGAAGGATATTCTACGGAGGAGGTGATTGATTTTTGCACCAACTACTTGACCGGTGTGGATCCTATTGGCGTTCCAAAATCTCGATACGAGGGAAGGCTCCAAGGAGTCGGGACAATTGGGTTGAGAGCCGTAGTTGCTGATCTAAATGAACTGCAAAAGGCACATTTTATTGTACTACAACACATGACAGATGTTGCTCCCTATATAGATGAGCACATGACAATTCCTTCAACAACAAAACTACACGAGGAGTCAGAGGTGGCTTACTAACGAGCATAATCGTTCGTTTATAGGATGGCTGAAAGAAAGAGTGCAGTCACACCCCGTACCTGAAATTGTTAAACTGCTTGGCGAAGGACCCCAAATTGTTGTTAGAACATTCCAAGGATACGAGATTAACGGATATACATTTTACACTAAATCCCAGAGTGATAAGAGCACGATGCAAAACAGTGGGGTGACGTTGGTGGCGACCTCTCAAGAATTCAGTAGATCCGGAGATGGCCGGGCTGTAATAGCATCAAAGTCATATTATGGCGTTATTCAAGAAATTTGGGAGCTCATTTACAGTCCTCGCCTGAGCATTCCCGTGTTTCGGTGTCAATGGGTCGAAGACCGAGGTGTTAAAGTTGATAACGACGGGTTCACACTCGTTGATTTAAACAGGGTTGGGCATGTTGATGATCCGTTTATACTCGCCAAGCAAGCCACCCAAGTCTTTTATGCTACTGACCCGAGTGATGACAGGTTGAGCGTCGTCCTATCCGGAAAAAGAAGGATTGTCGGGGTAGAAAATGTCGTCGATGAAGAAGAGTACGACCAGTTCGACAAAGTACCTCCATTTTGTACTGATGTGCAAACTGAGGTAGCAACACTTGAAGGGGTAGACGAAGCTGACTACATGCGGTCCGACCACAATGAAGGATTATGGGCCGAGGGTACTGTTCAAATAGTGGAAAAAAGGAGAAAAAGGAAAAAAAAAGCATAATGTGTAATATTTATTTTGTTTAAGATCGTGTAGCTTTTAATATTATCAAATATTATCAAATATTGCAACAATGAAGGATTATGTTTAATGCTTATAATATTATCAAATATTAGTATTAGTTTTTGAAAAGTATTAGTTAAAACATTTAATAATAAAATAAAATAAATATTAGTTAAAATATTAGTTTTCACTAAATATTAGTTAAAATATATAATATTAGTTAAAATATTTAAAATATTAGTTAAAATATTTAATATTAGTTAAAATATTTAAAATATTAGTTAAAATATTTAATATTAGTTAAAATATTTAAAATATTACTTAAAATATTAGTCGAAAGTATTGCGGCCCGCAACCATTCAGAGCATTTTACTGAACCTGGGACCCGCCTGTCGGAACGATTTATACACGGACTTTTAGCTAATAGTCCGTGTAGAAATGGAAGAGAGCTACACGGACTATTAGCTAGATGTCCGTGTAGAAAGGTGATTTGCACACGGATTTTTATGTACAACCGTGTAGAATTGGAGAGAGCTACACGGACATTAACTTAACAGCCGTGTATAATGAGGAAACATTGGTTATTTCGAAATCCTTCTCTGCCAAAATTTTCATAAGTCCGAAAACCCTCAGAGAATTAACCCGCGGTTCAGTTCCAAAAACCTCCCAAAGACTCCGAGCTCGATCTTCACCGCTCACCGCCTCGCCGCCTCACCGCTCACCGCCTCACCCGTGGTCTCTCTCTCTCTAACCCGTGGTCTCTCTCACCCGTGGTTAGCGTCTCTCTATCTCGTTATTTTTCTTATTGGGTTTGAACCCGTTAGCCATGGTTGGTATTTGTTAGTATTGAATACATTACTGGTACTTGTTAATTTGTATATAGGGTATTTTAGGGTATTTTAGGTTAATTTAGGATACTTGTTAATTTTAGGTTATTTTAGCATATAACCTAGGTTATTTTAGGTTAATTCAAATAATTATGGTACTTGCATGTTAGGGTATTTTAGTTTAATTCAAATAATTATGGTACTTGCATGTTAGGGTATTTTAGGTTAATTCAAATAATTATGGTACTTGTTAGGTTATTTTAGGTTAATTCAAATAATCTAGGTTATATGTCAAAAATTGATTGATTAATCTATTGATGTTTAATCTATTGATCTAGGTTAGCCATGTGAAAAGTTGTATGGTTAATTAATCTAGGTTATATGGTTGGTTGATTAATCTAGGTTATATGGTTTTGTTAATTTATCTCTATTTTGTTCATTTATCCCTACAAAAGACAAAATATGTAGTAGAATATCAAAAAGGTCATTATGCCAAATCCAGTAAACAAAAGGTATGCCTCGTGCTTTGCTCCTGAGACTAGAATATCAACTTGAGGATTTCAATTATTGGTACAAGAATATCAATTTTTGTGCAAGAATATCAATTATTGGTCACTTATGATTTGATCTTTAATTTCATGCAGAACCATGTCGAATGAGGATGAGTACGTCGATATGATGGCAGAAGAAGAGGAGCAGCAAGCTACTGCCTCATCAGAAAGAAGGAGGAGAGGGCCGACAATGTGCACGAGCATGTCCGAGCAGACCCATCAAGAAATCTGGTTCACAGAAGACGGGCGTGCGCAGGGAGAAAAACGGCAGAAATACTCAAATTGGTGTACGAGCTTCGTGAGGCAAAATGCGAGTATCCTTGTAGAGAGATGGGATCATTTTGAGGATACGGTGAAGGACGAGTGGTGGAACAGGGTGAAGGTAAAGTGCCTAACAACTCTTCTCTTGAATTTTCACTTATGTATGATCTATACTTAAATACACTAAATTTTTGTGTCATCAGGCTCAGTGGAACATCAAGAATGATGTTCCAAAGGATAAGACTTTGAAGATTATGAACAATGGTTGGAAGCAATACAAGAGCACGTTGAAGACGGAGTTCATGGAGAAAGGGAGAAATTCCGGTCGGCTACTACAAATGGCTAAAACAAGAGGACTGGGATGCGTTTCAAGCTTTGAAGTCTACCGAAGAGTTCCAGGTATCTAACTCGTGCCAAATTTATGCTTATTCTTTCTCGATATGTACTTATCTTTCTAAAACTAACTGATCGTTATTGTCTTGTTTCTGTGAAGGCAAAAAGTGATAAAGGCAGGAGGACCGTTGCCTTTAACAAGTATCCACACCATCTAGGGTCAGGTGGTTACGAGGGTAAGTCGGCAGAATGGAGGAAAGTCCTGGACGCGAACAAGGATTCTGACTCACCCGTGGTTAGGATCCAAAATCCTAGGGGCAAAGATTGGGTCATGGGTAGAGCCGAGGTAACCGCTGACGGGAGGATAGTACTCCCAACGGATTTGCAACCCGTGGCTCAAAGAATGGTAAGAGTCCTTTATATTTACTTTGAGACATTCACTCGAAAATTATAACTCCGAAAGTACGTCAATTGTTCTTTTGCTTTAACTAATTCTTCTACTTGAACAGTTGGAAGTGGAGGAGGAGGTCAACTCGGGTGCCCGGAGTGTCGAACGACAAAATGATTCCTTGTCCGCAGCGCTCGAGAATCCAGAACACCCGGGTCGAGTAAGGGGTGTAGGGGTCTACAGGGGCTGGAAGGAGGTGTTCCGAGTGGAGGGAGAGAAACCTCGAAGAAAATCTCGTGCCAAGGTAAACAAAGACGAGATAGTTGCGCAGATACGCGCGGAGGTGAGCAAAGAGTACGACGCAAGGTTTGCTGAGATGGAAGCAATGTTGACACAAATTAGATCAGCAACTACGCAGCCATCCGAGCAACCACCTCCCATTTCGCCGGGAATTCGGCGAAGTAGTCAAGCATCCGGCACGTGGGGCGCCTTAGACGATTTGGATAATCTCAAGGTAATCAATACTTGTTCATAATCTAAAGGTATTTAAAACCTGTTTGCAACCTTGTTAGACAATATCGCATCATTAAAATAAACAACTTTCCTATAAATTTGCAGGACCCCAGAGCATGCGACCTCGTCCTGCGGAATGGTAGTGTTTCTCTGATCGTTGCTAAGGGCGTTGTACATCCACTCGCCAAAAGTGTACACTCTACTCAGCTAAGACCCGACCATGCATGCGTGCAGGTTGATTTAGTCGTGGATGGATGGCAGCGCGTACCCCTTCCTGTCCCTACCGACGAAGCGCGTGTGCTTGATGACGCACGGATGTCATTTGTCCAATGGCCCAAGAGTCAGATTGTTTTGGATCAGGTAATCCATAAAAAAATCCATTTATTTTGTTACATTCAACTCATTCTTTTTGAAATACTAGAATAATACATCTATAACTTGATACAGACACGAGGAGATGATGTTACCGGTACGGCGATGTCACCGGTACGTCAGGAGGTGGCTTGCGACGTCGCGCCTGACGCGCCACAATCACCTTCACGTCTTATGGTCACCGAAGAAGAATACAGCCGTTTGCCCAATGATTTGCGCCTTCTCCACGACTACTTGATGACGGCGCCCGAAGGCATGGAGGCTATCATCATCCATGTCCCACCTGGTATGTTTCTACACGAAGGCAGGGATCTCCTGATAACGTTCAAAGATTTCAAGGACCTCTTCCACCACTCGTCATCCGACAAATGGCTCGATGTTTCACACATCACCATTTTTCTCATGTTAGTGATATTAAAATATTTTCATTATTGTATAGAACTCAAATATATATTCTAATTACAATATATGATGAGTTTTCAGGAAGCTAGTCCGAAACTGTGATGAGATGGTTGAAAGGAAGAACTTGTGCATGTTTCTGGACCCCGAGAAAGTGAGTGGTACGGCAGTGACATATTATCCGGATATGTCAATCGAGTACATGTGTTCTGCGATGCATCGTGCTAAGGCGGAGGAGAAGAAATTCATTCTCATGCCATACCACGAGGAGTTAGTTCTAATCTTAACTTATGTGTTGTTTATATTTTAATTAAAGAATTGTATAAAGGAATTAAAAGTTAAACATAAAAAAATGAAATCACACCATCAATCATAGCAAATACTCGTGTGACTTTTATATGCTAAAGTACTATAATTCTTCTCCTCGATCCCACAGCAAACATTGGTGCACGATTCTCATTGTGCCGTACCTAAATGTGGACATAATTATTGATTCTTGTAAGCCAAAAGGAAGGACCGCGGCGGCTGCCAAGTGCAAAGTTATCTTGCCTTTTGTGAATAAGTAAGCAATAATAATTCTATAGGTTTGCATTTCTTTCAATCATATCAAATTATAAAATTGCTAATTACATTCACTCACTTTTGTAAGGGCTTTTGTGAAATATATTAAAGAGGGAGGATCAGATAGCACGGGCCCGGGCAAGAAAAGCAAGTTGAATTGGAAGTACATGTTGGTGAGCACACTTTATGAGTTAGAAATTTCATATCTTGTTAAAAAAATTATTGTCATTCTAACAAATGCCGCTAAATGTAAATTTCAGAGCCCGCAACAGAAGGAGGGTTGGGAATGCGCTTATTACACGATGATATTCATGTTTGACTTTGTCGAAAGAATACAATTCCAATTCCCAAAAGCAGTATGTACTTCATATGAATTTCCTATATAATAAGCAATTGATATCTACCTTTTCTGAAATACTAACTATTATCAAATTATAATTTTGTAGAATGTGACAAAGCAAGATCATTACACTTGGAATCAGATCGACGATGTGCGGTGCATGTGGGCAAGGTGGTTTGCCATGGAATTTTGTAATCCTCGATATGGATTTGCATAGATTAATTTGTAATAAAAATATGTTTCGAATGAATTTATTGCTATATGAATTTTGTATAAATTTAGTATATGAATTTCTTGCCAATTAATCTGTTTCGAATGAATATTTGTATTTCTGTTGAAAAAAATTGGCTAGCAAAGCTGGAGGCTAGCCCAAAAACAAAATATACAAAAAAAAAAAAAAGGTATTTATACACGGATATTTCACAATTGTGCGTGTACGATAGAAAAACAAAAAAAAAATTAGCTATTGCACACGGCTATTTAACAGTTGTCCGTGTGCAATACTAATCATACACGGTTTTTTTTGTTAAAAATCCGTGTATAGCCTTGCTGGAGGCGTAATACAAAATATCTAAAACTATTTGTACACGGATATTTACGAAAAGTCCGTGTATAATAGCTAAGAGAGCTACACGGACTTTTAATACAAAGCCGTGTAGAAAGAGGAATCGTACACGGTTAATTAGGGAATATCCGTGTAGCTCGGTAGTCTTTGTACACGGTTAATTAGAAAATATCCGTGTAGAAATCATTATAATCACACACGGTTAAATATCCGTGTGTAGTTCCTGACCTATTCATACACCCTGGCTTTAAACACAGCAGGAAATCCGTGTAGCTCTTCCATTAATGTCCGTGTGTAATCTGTTTTTCTGTAGTAGTGATACCAGTATATCCTTAAATTCAATTTAAACTCAAAATCTAAATACCTATTGTGTCCTTCGAAATATCATTGTGCTAACAATTACTCCTACTACAACTTAAGGTAAACAAAGAAAGCAAAAGGAAAAAAAAAAAAAAAACTAAATTGTGATACTTAAAATCTACTACTGGAAGATACACCTGCAATGAGTTCTAATCTCTTCCTCCAATTAATTACTTATGTTGGTACCACATCGTTATCGAACCGCTAGAAAGCTACTGGATTTAAGTGTGTATCAAAGTCAATAAGCACCATAAAAGACAAACTCGGCCGAGCCGATTTTTGACCGAGTTACGCGGTGAGCGAGTTTTGCGGCGAAAAGCAGCCGAATCAGTGGAATCGGACCGGAATCAGCCGAGTTTTTGTCCAAATCGGACCATGATAAGAGAGAAATGGAGGAGATGGAGAGAGAGCGGATGGAGTAAGGATTTGGGGGGCGAAATTATTGATTTTGGCTTGGTCAAATTGCTGATTGCAGAAGAAGATGTCGTGGGCAATGCGGGTAGAAGCTCGGGCAGAAAAGAATTAAAAGAGAAGCACTGTGGTTGGGCCCCGGTTTTAATGAATTGCCCGTCACCATTGGAAGGCCATAGACTTTGACGGGTGGGCCAGCTAAAGAGATTTAGGTACCAATTAGAATAATTCTTGATTCTTTACTTCCATCTATAAATACTGAATCAATCTGTGGATTTTTTTCAGAGAATTAATTAGTAAATTTGTGGTTATTATAATTTTATATAATTTGATTTTTAAGAAATTTTATTAATATACATTTTACTGTTTTTAATATATGTAATTTATTGTTTTTACTCTATTTGAGAATTAATTAGGCAATATGTTTAGTTTTAAATATTTATATTAATGGATTATTTGAGGTAATTCTTTTGACTTAACATAATATATGGATAAATTATTTTTTTATAATTTCTTTCCTATTTTTTTAGTACAAAACAAGTTTCTGTCAAAACAATTTGAGTTTCCGATCCGATTTGACTGATTCCGACTGATTCATCCGATTCTGATTCTGACTGATTCTGATTCCGATTCACATTTTTCTTTCTATGGTAACCACACAAAGTAATAGAGAATCCGTTAGCATATCAATCCTAACTCAGTTTTTTTTTTTTTTTTTTGAATCTGACGCATAGATGGATGGAATTTTTCTATTACATCTCTAGAAAAATATAAATTTTTTTAAGAAAATAGATGAAATCTTTCTATTACATCTAAATGTTAAGATACTTTATCTATTTCCATAAAATCTGTTAATATTATACTAGAAAAATTATGTATAAAAATAAAAAACTGGTTTTGATCGGTAGAAATTTTACAGATCCAAACTATTGAAATATTATAATCGATAGAATTCCTATCGATATTTCTACCAATCAAAAACCTGATGTACTCTTTCTATTTCTCTCTGTTCTTTTTTATTAATTTATGTAGAAAAATAAATTATGCATCGGCCGTCCACTGAAAATGACAGTTTTTTTTTTTTTTTGGTGTGCAAAATTTAAGAATTTCTTTGAATTAGCCTAAAATATCTATCCAAACACAAGTTAACAAAAAAAAACACAAATTTCATTGGTCACTTAACGCCCTGCTAGATTATCTTTGCGAATTTTTACTTGCAAATGGTTTTTGAGATTGCTTTAGAATTATATATAAATTGCATGTGGTTCTTTTAAGTAACAATGAAGAAAAAACAATGTAAGTTATGATAAAAATCTTGTACATGAAATTTGGCAACCATGGTAAGAGTGAAACTGCACGAAACGGCATGACACGCGTGTCAGTTACGAAATGGTATGACACGTGTGTCGGTTACGTGCAGTGACTCGTGTGTCCCGTGTTGTGATCATCTTTAGAAAATTTACCATGACACGGTACGTCATGCGAAAGATCTAGTCACGGCACGGCACATGGTAATGCGAGTCACGTGTAATTATGACCGTTAGATCTTGATCAAATATTGAATCTTGAATAAACTAACCTAAATTATGATCAAATGGTCACGCGAGTCACATGAGGTCACGGCATGACTCACGTGGCGTGACCATTCGCGTGCCGTGATTACCTCTTGACATTTTAGTTACGGCACGGCATGACACAGTACCAGACCAAAATCACGACGTGTTACATGTGTTTTCTACTTTAGGGCTGCCCCACATATCATCAATGGCGTAATCTTTCAATGATGGAGAACTAGATGCGCCGCAAGTGGATGCTGGAGGCGCCACGTTATTTGCACACTAACTGAAGGGATGCACCGTGTTCACATCTGATTCGGGCTGGTCCAGAATGGAGATGTTTTCGTGGGTTCTCATTGGAAGCTGGAGATCCAAATAATTTGGATCCGAAATTTCGGCCCAGTTCGCAAGTCCAGTTTCCAATGATCAATACATGAGGTACTATTTCGGCAAGTGAAAGCTAAGCCCAATTTCAGAGCTTATTATATGTTGTTCCATTGTTTATTGGGTTAAGTATCAGAGAACGGAATAGGTCTGATGGGCATCAGATCTAATTTTGAATATAATCCGTATTAAGATATATGTGCATGGAAATTAAAGCATCTATATACAGATTTTAAAGCGGAACACACGAATCTTAATGTAAATCGGACGGCGATGGAACCTACCGAGCCGAAGTAGGTCCAATGCCCATCGAACCTACTATGAATCTCAAGTATCGCCAGACGTTCTACAAACAACCAGTCAAACAGATATCTGTGACTCACAGATAGGGGATTTTTGACGTCTTTTTAGTTTTTTAGAATTGTATGGTAACAGGCTCACGGATTGAGATCTGCTGCGATCCGAATATTGAGCACAGTAACCCTGCAATCCCTGCTTTTCCAAATCCAGCCGTCCAACTTTTTAGTGCACGCATCTCAAAACAGATGATTTTTCTGTGCACGCATCTCGAAACAATTTGACAGCTGGATTTAGAAAAACAGGGATTGCAGGGTACTGTTCACAGTACCCGGATCGCAGCAGATTCTCACCCCAGGCTCACAGCATAAGATAAAAGTGGAGAGATGCTGAAATGCTGATAGAGGAGAAGAGTTATAAAAGATAGGATTTTGGGTAATGTATATATCGCCATGTCTTTTTTCAATGAAAATATAGGATTAGATTTGAGAAAATTACGAGTTTAATTAATATATTCCTATCCGTTGAAAGCTAGAATAGTGTTTGTTTTCCTTTATAAATTTTACTATAACTTATTATCTAAATAAGACTAGTGTGCTACCTATAGCATAATGACATGCCGTACTACCCCTTCAAAAATTTATTGGATATGCATTAATGACGAATTCAAAACACGAAATCCAATCTACTTCACGAGTGATGCATTTACATATAAAGATTATTAATGTTTAAATTAATTTAGTATAAAATCAAACAGTAAAAAAATTGAAGATTTATAAGTTAATTTTAATACATTCATTTTCATTATTTTTTTACCACTTAATTTTATACTATATGAATACAAAAATCTATAAATTTTATATATAAATGCATCACTCGTGAGATAGATCAGTTTTAATTGTTTGGATTAGTTATTTGAAGTGTATTCATTAGATTTTTAGGAAGTGTCACACCACGTCACTATGTTACAGGTAGCAGGCTAGCCTTTTCCAATAATAGTACAAATGATCAGCTGGTGAATTTTGACCACAACGAGACTCATCTCAGCAAGATAATTGCAATATAACCAAGTTCGAGACGAGCATTTTTATGTTTATATACTACTATCTCAGCTCTTTACAAGAATAATAACCTCCTAAATAACATAATTTAATTAACAAAACCAAAGAGCAAAGGCAAAATTACCAACATAACAAAACAACAACATTTCTACACAAACACTGATATACTGATATAACATGATCTTCCCCCAAAATTTTTAAAAATCACAGTAGATTGGCTGTGGGGACCACTTAAGATGCAAAATCTAAGTCAAAATCCTACGTAATTCATCACCATTTTGACTCTGATCACGGGTCGTCGACGAAAACATTTTACTTTTTTTTTATTGCCTGAGAGGGGGGTCTTCAGCGACCGGCGACTAAACCGGTCGCTGATGCCGGTCGCTAAAGACCTGTATTGTTGTAGTTAGAGAGAAAAAATGAAAACAGAAAATATTACAACATTAAACTTTTAACTTTGCAAGAGTGATCTGTTTGTGTGAGATTAATGGCCATGATCAATTAATGGCCAATTATTGAGTGAGATTATTATGCTACTTCATAATGCGCAAGTTGATCTGTGCTATAGATTCATATATTTGTTTTTAAAGTTCAAACAGTCAAAATGAATCACTCAATATGATATCCATATAATAATGTACCTGGCAATCAAATTTTACATTTTTTATGATTTTTTTTATTTTTTTTAGATAGGTAGAAAATTATCTGATCTGAAGATTTTGGACTATCCAAAAGTAGAGATTTGTTATCTATCTAAAAAAATAGTAAGAAATTCTAAATATATAAAATTTTGTCTTCAAGTGTATTTTTATATGAAAATTATGTTGAGAAGTTTGAATCAACTATTTGAATTTTGAAACTAAAAATATAAATTTATAACACAATCGATCTGGGTATTACAAAGTAGGGTAACCTCACTCCCCAATTATTATTTAAAAAAAATTCCGAATGCTAATTGATTGAAGTTGCAAAAATCAAGATGAAAATATATGAACAAATAAGAAATAAAAGGTTATATGTGAACAATCAAAGTCGTTTTCGAGAGTCAAAATATCTAGAATTTTTTTTTCTAATCATACATACACTACAAAAGACTGGCACTTTTTGTCAGGATAAAAAATGACTTTTCGCGACGGAGTACCGTCATAACTGTGTTTTTTTCTATTCGCGATGATACTTTTCGCGACGGAGAACAGTCATAAATGCGCTTTTTCCCTCGCGATAAGTGCCTACTTTGTTGTTGTTATATACATCACTGAAGTCATCATCAACTTAACAGGATTCCCTTAGAGCCAGGTAATTATATCCTTCTTTAACTTGTCGTTGTTATTATCGCTATAAATATTCTAATAGATGTCAAATGTATAAGAAGATAGAAATAGATAAGAAGAAGATATGTATGGTCAATCAATCCTTTTCACACCCATCTTCAATTACATTTTTTTACCTAATTAATCAATCATATTCTGTGTATTATACTTCACATGCATCACGTTACATACCCGTTAAAATTAAATATAAAAGTTGAAAATTTTGAATTCAAAGGCTTCATTATAAAAATAATATTTCATATTTGAAGAATATTTGTAGAATAATATTAAATATTCTTTTTAACACTTTTCTTATTCCACCTGTTTGTCAAAAAAATGAACCAAAAAAATAAAGTGTCTTTGAGATGAGAAGAATGAAACAACTGCAAAGGAGAAGCCCTTGGGGCTTGGGCCTTGGGCTGCTGATAGAATTGAATGAAAGGAGAAACAGAAAGGAGATATTAGTGGTTGCATATATATCACAAAATATAAAAAGTTAAGAATGAAAAAAGTGCAAACGAGAGGCCCTTAGGCCTTGGGCTGCTTATAATGTGGAGATATATATAGCAAAGAGAATTGAATGAATTGATTAATTGATGATCACAGAAACAAAAAGAAATGGTTGGACGGCATCTACCTTTGTCCCTTCTCACTAGTCACTACCTTGACTAATTAAATAATACCTCATACCAATCATTTAACAAAAACAAAAACAATTAAAAGAGTAGAGATGGGCGATAACACAGTTGGTTAGAAAATAAAAATCTTTATATACTCAAAGATCGAGAGTTTGAATTCCGCTCACTCAACTTCACAAAACCTCTGCGAAGATTTAAAAAATAAATAAATAACAAAATAGTAGCTGATATCAATTGTACTATATATGTCGTTAAAATTGAATGAACCACAAAATTCAATTTTTGAAAGGTCAGATCATTTAGTAAAGTATAATTCCCAAGCTTTAAGATCAAGCTATATTTAAGCATATATAGATATCTCCTTTATTTATGGTCATGTTAGACTTGAAATTAGCTTTATGATGTTTACCCAAGTTACACAAGGTCAAGCTATATATAAACATAACTTTCTCATTGTTTTTTATGATATAAAATAAGAAACTTATATATATATATATATATATATATATATATATATATATATAGTCACACGTACTGTTTGTTGAAAACTCCTTATTTAATTGCTTGGCAAACACACTTAACAAGTATTAAAGAAATTATCATTTTCTAAACTTGGTAAATATTGTATTCCCAACAAAAATAATATAATTTAATTATCACTCATCACTAGTTCAAACGTTAATTCATTAGAATTGTTCAACATTTTAAAATTATTTTATACAATTATTGACCAAAATTATGGATGGACACGTAGGACACCATTAATAACATTGATTTTTTTAACAATCAGTCACCTTAATTAATATCAAAAGAGCACATATGGAACATAAGAAATTATTAAAACTCTTAAAAGATGAGGATGTCAAAAAAATATTCTTAGAGGCAACAAAAAAGCTCCAAACATTAATTCAAAGATGCCTCCATATTCAAGTACTATTAATTTGTTGTTTAATTTCATTTCATTTCAGTTTTATAAGATGAATGTAGATTTTTGAAATTTAAGTGAGAAGTTGATGTTTGTATGGTGTTATAGTATAATTACTCATATTTTACTGTTGGTTTATTCCATTATCTTAGTACATTAATGTACGAAAAAAAAACTAATTTTCTTACTAATACTCAATTTATTACAAAATTCTATATATTGGTTGCACATAATAAATAACATATGTATACGTACAATATATTATAGATTTGATGAAAATTGAAAAAGCTTCCTGTATGCAAGTAATATTGCATATGAGCAAAATATATTGTTGCTCCATATTATTCAAATACAAACTTAATAGGTTGGACGGCATCTACCTTTGTCCCTTCTTAATTATCTCATACCAATCATTTAACAAAACAAAAAACAACAAAAACAAAGAGTAGCTGCCTGATATCACTTGTACTCCGTCACAAAATTGAGATTGAAACGTCAGATAATTTAGTATATTATAACTTTTTTAATGAAAGAGGTTGAAAAGTATACGTAACGAGAGCTGATATTTTATATATGTAACTTTTTTAAGGTAGATTTTGCAAAAGCGTTTGACACAGTCAGCTGGGAATTCATCGCGGAGGTCATGTGTCACCAGGGTTTTCCGAACAAATGGATATCCTGGATAGTGAAAACAGTCTTAACGGGTTTTTCGCAAATCATGATAAATGGTCTGCTCAGGAAATAGATCAAGTTAAAGTGCGAGGTCAGACAAGGAGATCCCCTCTCGCCACTTCTGTTCATTATTGCAATTGATTTTCATGCTCGATACGCGCAAAAACTTACTGACATACAAGCATTGCGAACGCCTTTCCAGGATATGACTCCCTGTTTACTCTATGCCGATGATGCGCTATTCTTTGTGAAACCAGAAATTCAGCAGTTGCAGGCGCTACAGATTATGCTCATGGTATTCGGAAAAGTATCAGGATTATCTGTCAATTTGGCAAAGTCCAAATTACTAATCTCTCAAGGAGCTCAAGAGGAACAGCAAGAGCTAGCGACTATACTTGGATGCAAATTGGGTAGCTTTCCCTTCACATACCTCGGCCTTCCATTATCTAACAAAAGATTGCCAAGATCAGCATTCCTGCCCCTGATTCAAAGGATGAGTATGCGCCTTGCGGGATGGGCTGCAAAGCATCTCTCTATTGCAGGAAGGATAGTGTTAATCAACTCGATACTGACATCAATACGAACATATTACATGACATGCCTTAAAATGCCTAAGTGGGTGATTAGCAAAATGGACAAGATAAGAAGGACATTTTTATGGCATGGAGCCTCATCAGAGTCAACGAAAATGAGCTTAGTAAACTAGAGTACAGTGTGCAGGCCAAAAGAACATGGAGGGCTGGGAATCTTGGATTTAGAAAACTTCAATCAGGCGCTTCTCCTCAAGTGGGTTTGGCAATGGGGCAGGCCTGAAAGGACACTATGGAAACCCTTCATGCAACACCGTATAATGCCACAAACACTTTTGCCAGACGTGCCCCATTTCACGAACGAAACAAAGACTTTTATGCAATTCTGCTGCATGTCCTTCCACTACAAACCAGGTAATGGACGGAAAATCTCTTTATGGAACCACAATTGGGGCAATGGCATACTAAGACTTGAATTGCAAAACTTGTTTACACATGCCGGGGATCCTAACATCACCCTTGCAGAAGCCAAACAAGCCAACACAATACAACATCTGTTCACACACAGACTAACAGCCATGGCATGTGAGGACATAGAAATTTTGCAACAAAAACTAGCACAAATCAGTCTACGGCAAGAGGAAGATGGAATCCAATGGCAATGGTCGGATACAGGAACATATACAGTTAAAAGCGCATATCAAAGACTGATGGATGGACCACAAATACAAACACCATTTCACCGAATTTGGAAGCTACATGTACCACCACGAATGAAGGTATTTGGATGGCTTTTGATAAGAAACAAACTTTTAACAGTAGACAATCTCAAAAATAGAGGGTTCCAATTAGTCAACAGATGTACTCTATGCAAGGAAAATCAGGAAACTGCAAAGGATTTATTCAATAATAGCCCTTTCTCAAGAGCTCTATATGAAGAAATGGCAAGGACGATACCCGAAAAGATGGCAATGGTACATACCAGCTCGTCAAAAACCAAGATCTTAACAAGGACAAGAGTTGCTGTAGGACAGAGGTCGGCCTTACTGATGACACTCTTCATCCTATGGCGCGAGAGGTGTGCCCGAACATTCACAGAAGGCAGCAAAAACATTGACGAACTCAGGAACGAAGTCCTCTGGCAGATGCAATTTTTTTAAGCAAGAACACGCAGGCCAACAACACCTTAACATAATAAAAAAAAAAAAATTCTATTTTACTTTTCTTTTTACTGTTTTCTTTTATGTTTTCTTTTTGTTCTTACTTTCTTTTTTTCTTTAAGCTCAAATGTTTGAGCTCCCTTGTTTTTTTCCTATTATGCGTTACAAATCTCTTGTAACAGACCATTTATCAATGAAAATACAAGCTCGACCCCTATTTTTCCTCAAAAAAACTTGTGTGTAATTAGTTTTTTCTATTTTTCTCAAGCTCGCTAGCCTCTTCGCACTTTACTGCTTAAGTGACCATCTTTGAATTTTTTGTATGTCTTTAAAATTAAGAGTGTTGAGGAAGAAAATAATGGAAATTAAGAGCCATTAAAATATTTTCAAAAGCATAGAAAAAAAGCAATGATTGGAGAAAAACCCGTTGACTTACTTATAAACAGTATAGAATCAATCTGGACTTTCGAACTGGTAAAAACATGCATTCTCAAGTCTATTTTTTCATCAAGAGATCCAAGATGATTCTTAGTTACTTAAGATCATATTCATTTCATTTTGACGATGTATTGTAATTTCTGCCTTAGCACGAGATCCACAACTTCTCTTGCCTATGAAGAGAAGCCGAGGAACACATGATTAATTACTTCTTTCTTGCCTCGATCGGTTAAGTATCGCGAGCGAAGCAAAGCTCTAGTTCCATCATTAATCTGGACTGCTTCTTGTTTTATCGTTAATAAATATCTTCAACAAAGCTGAACAAAATACTTTAAAAGTTAAGTTCTTCGCTTTGAATTCACATCCTCTCCGGTACTGTAAAAAGTAATTTTTTTAGTATTAGTGAATCCGAATCGTTCTTTTAACTTTGTACTAATCTCAAAGCCTAAATAATACTGCTTCAAAGCTAACCCGAATCTCAAAGCGACTGAGAGTAAATCTCAACAGTCAAGTGTAAAGGGAATCTTTTACATATTTTGGAGCACTTGAGAGTAGGTCCGATGGGCATCGGACCTATTCTGGTTCGATGGGTTTAATCACCATATATTTGCTTTACGATTCGTGCAAAACACTTTAAAATTCGTGCGTGTATGTTTCAATTTTCGAACGGTCATCATAGTTGTTGAACCTAAAAGTAGGTCCGATGCCATCGGACCTACTCCGTTCTCATATTGGAGAGGTGACTCTTCCCTTCACTTCTTGCTGTATATATATTAGCAGAAAAGTACAAAAATAAGTAGGAATTGAAAAGAGAAATGCACATGGTGGGACATGGCCCACATATCATGACTCATGAGACAGCAACATATTTGAGTGAACTGGAGAAGTAGATGCGCTGTAAGTGCATGCTGAGGCGCCACATTTTGCACAGTACTTCAGATTCCCCTAAATTTGAATTCATCTCTCCTAAAATAGGATGCATGCACCGTGTTTGCATCTGATTCGTGAATCATGCGACAGTGTGAAACAAGGTAATTAGTACAACAGCTGTACGTTCATGGCATGGGACCTCATTGAAGCTCAAATATTCGATTCTCAAAAAAATATCAAACATTCGCATACACGTGGTTTAATTGTTCATAATAGAGGTAGGAGTGTTAATCATTTTAATTCGGTAAAAATACAAATAATTTTTTTTTTTAAACTATAACCGAACCAACCAAAATAAATTAATTAACCGAATTAGAACCGGTTAAACCGAAATAAGAAAATTAATTATAAACAATAAATATTTTTTATTTTTTAATTGTTTTAAGATTGATTAAAAATATTGTTTGGTTCGATCTAACCGGTTTTGAACCGAACTAGGCATTATATATTATGTTGTAATTTATAAAAAAAATTAAAATTTTTGGTTTGTACTGAAACGAGCAACTAAATTAGTTTAAAAAAAATAAGCTGAACCGATCTATTTAACCAGAAAAAACCGAATTGTTCCTGAAACAATCAAATTGGAAAGGTAACAATTCTGCGTTTTATAGCTTCTATTGGGTTTCTTATTATTTGGATATCTTACATTAGTATCAATATTTTAGGAATAGGTTTACATATCTACGATTTATTCAGATTTATATAAAAATTAAATTTTTATATTGAAAAATAGACCAATATCTATAGAAATTAATTCCATATATTAAGAAAAAAATTAAAAGCAAAAAAAAATCTCAAAAACTAATCTTTTTATGATACAGAAATTAATTATATATCATTTTTTAGATTGAATTTTTCTTGAAAATTCTCAAAAACCCAACATATATCTTATCGGATTAGAATTTCGTTCATTTTGGAATGAAATGAAAAAATCTTTTATATAATTTCAATAAAAAAAAACCTATTTTGTTTAATTTTCATTATAGATAGAAGCTTCAATTATATTCCAAATGAATGAAAATACTATCTTTGATAATAATTAGACAAGATAGTTTCATGAACTCTCTCGATGAAAAATGATAAAATAAAATCAGGATAAATACTAATTTAGTCTATTATTGGTTAAAAAAGACAGGTTGAAATAAAGACTTCTCGTGATCCAGAATCCAAATAAAAAAAATTCGAGTTTAAAACATGAAATAACTTGTAGCCATAGAACATATATATGACGTAATATAGATAAAAATTAATTGGAGTTGAAAAATATATCATTATATTTTCCCCGGTTCAAATATCACTATAGCATAAAAGACTTTCTGCGACCGGTATCAGCAGCCAGTGCTGACGCCGGTCGCAGAAAGTCTATTTTTTTTAAAATAAAAAAATGTAACTAAAATCTGATGCGACCAGATTTTTCTGCGACCGTATCTGCGGCCGGTGCTATCGCCGGTCGCTGAAGGTAGTCCCAAAAAATTCAGCGCGAAAACCTCCCTCCCTTGCATTACTGATTTCATATATAGATATGGTTAAAATGAAACAAAATTAATGATCTTTCAATCTTAATTTAATTTCCATGGCAGGTAAATGAAGTGCATGCGCAATATGTAGCGGCAATGCAAGAGCTATTGGAGAAAAACAAGGCTAAGTACGGTTCAAAGGATCTTCAACTTAAACTTTTCTAGACTAGACTTTTTTATTATCAATCAGAGAAACAATATAATGGAAGTTGGATTGATAAGATATAAACACCATGTATTTATTTATTTCCTTGTCCTCTTAGTTTTTTATTTTAATTAATTGAAATTCTTGTTCAACCTTCAGTTTGCCGGCAAATTTGTTTGTATGTTTATGTTGTATGTTGGTACGTGTCATACTAATTATTAAATGGTGCAAATTTAAATAATAAAAAAAATTCCAAAAACCTGACAGAACACTTTCTGCGACCGGTTTTAAGTATCAGCGACCGTTTTTTGGTCTCAGATACCTTTTTCTTGACGTCAGAAAAAAAAAACAGCGACAAAAAAAAAGTGGTCGCAAAAGAGTATCAGCGACCGGGTGACGTCATTCAGCGACCGGTGACGTCATCAGAAGAGTATCTGCGACAAGGCTTACAGCGACCGGTCTTTCAGCGACCGGATTTGGCTTTCTGCGACTGGAAATAGTATCAGCGACCGGCACCAATACGTTCTGTGACCGGAAAACCGGTCGCTGATGGTCCTTTCTGCTGTAGTGTATGTTATTCCTTATTGGGTAAAGTATGGCCAGACGTTTTACAAACAGATATTTGTGAGGGCATTTTTTACATAGTCATTTTACAATTGTATGCCCACAGGCTCACACCATAAGATAAAAGTAGAGAGATGCTCTTTCTCATAAAGGAGAAGAGTTATAAAAGATAGGATTATTGGGTAATGTATATATCGCCATGTCTTTTTCCAATGAAAATATAGGATTACAGAGTTTAATTAATATATTCCTATCGGTTGAAAGCTAGAATAATTATATACATATCTATGCTCCGATAATATCTCAATAGTGTTTGTTTCCCTTTATACATTTTACTATATCACTAGTGTGCTACCTGTACAATAATGACATGCCGTACTACCATTTCAAAAATTTATTGGATATACATCAACGACGAATTCAAAACATTGAACAGATCTACTTCACGAGTGATGCATTTACATATAAAGATTATAAATGTTTAAATTAATTTAGTATAAAATCAAATAGTAAAAAAATTAAAGATTTATAAGTTAATTTTAATACATTCATTTTCCATTATTTTTTTTACCACTTAACTTTATACTATATGAATACAAAAATCTATAAATTTTATATGTAAATGCATTACTCGTAAAGTAGATCAGTTTTAAATGTTTGAATTTATTGTTTGAAGTCTATTCATTAGATTTGTTAGGAAGTAGCACAACACGTCACTATGTTACAGGTAGCACGCTAGCCTTTTGTGAGGGAATTTTTTACATAGTCTTTTTACAATTTTATAGCCACAGGCTCACAACATAAGATAAAACTAGAGAGATGCTCTTTCTGATAAAGGAGAAGAGTTACAAAAGAAAGAATTATTGGGTAATAATGTATCTCTCGTCATGTCTTTTTCCAATGAAAAAATAGGATTACATTTGAGAAAAATAACTAGTGCTTGATCCTATAGTGATATATATGACTGAGGCTGTTCATCAAGAAACTAGAGAATATTTTTTCTCAACATTATCTTCTCAGAATCATAAAAATATCTTTCTGAGTTTATCTATTTTTTATCTAATAATGCATGAATAATATAAATAGCTAATTTGATACTGCTTACCCTACTGAATTTATAAGAAGAGTTACGTACTCTTCCTCCTAATGATAATAATTTATTTTTCCAACTTTGTAATATATTTTTTGACTTATCTACCAGTGGATTCCAATCTGCTACAGAGAAAGGTTTTTATTGTGTAGTGGTATACACCTAAGTCAATGGCAGTGTGGATATTATGCAACTTAAAATATTAGCTAGTTCCAAATTTATCTTTCTCAGAAATATTTTTTTTGATAAAAAGGCCTAAGCCCGTTTCATTGAAACAAAAGTTAACTTACAACCGAATAGAGAGTCTAGATAACCATGTCACACAACCACATAAGCCAAGACATAATAGCATCTATAAAGTTGGCAAAGTACGGAGCATAACTAAGAAAAGAAGCCACGCATAGTGGGGCTGAGGTAACTAAGAAAAAACCAAAAGAAACATCCAGCCAGCAGCTAACTACTATGTAATAGCCAGCTGCTCATCAACATCGTCAAGATGCCAGCTAGCTAAAGGGATCTCATCCAGATCTGTTGGTAGCCAAAGCGTAAGGTTCTCAGAAATATTAAAACCTATTATTTCACTTTTCGCAAAGTTTATTACAAGTCCCGATAAATTTTCAAAGCCTAAGATAATAAATTTAAGTACCTCTACCATAGAAGAATAAACATAGCATCATCAGCAAAATAAAGGTTTAGAACACCTTTATTTTGAAAATTTCCTAAACCAACTATCTTCTGCAGTTGATATGTTTGGTGCTGTGTGCTGTTTGTTGTTTTATGTCGTTTTAAGTTTATGTTAAAATAAAGGCAAGATGCTACCTTAGCATACTGGCCCTGTAATTAAACCTCTTTCTTATCAATATATTGTTGGCAGTTTTACTGCCAACCTTAAAAAAAAAGAAAATCTCCTAAACCTCTTAAAAATCCTGCTACTTGAAGTCTATGAAGTTAACTAAATAAAAAAGAAATGAAGATAAAAGATCACCCTGCCTTGGTTCTCTTTTGCATACAAAATGACCCATTAAAATTAACACATGTACTTCCACTCTCAAGTAGTTGTTTAATTCGTAATCGAAATTTAGAACCAAAATCTCCAGCTTGTAGTACCTTTGATAAAAAATATTCCAGCAAACCCTATCAAAAGCTTTCTCAAACTCAAGCTTGAATAAAATCTTTAGTTTTTTTAGTTTAAACTTAATGCAATACTTCATGTTCTACTACTATATTATCCATTGAAAATATACCCTTAATATAAGTAGTTTGTGTAGGATTAATTAAGAGATCCACACTAGTGGAAAATGTAAAAACAATATCGCCCCATCAAAATTGGATATGGAAAAAAAGTGATACTAATAACAATCAGGATCGCACCTAAATCCGATTCTGATGACTTCATTTGACCGATCCTGATTACTAATTCTCTACTAGTGCCATAATAAAGACTAATATGTCCGCCCCAACAACTTAGTAATTAGTTTAAACTGTAGTTAATCAGGCTTGTTGACATGTAACTAGTTATAGAAACTTAGAGGTGTAAACGGAACGAATTCAGAGCGGATAATGCTAATATCAAATTCGTATCAATCTTTCAATGAGCATATACAAGTACAAATACGAACAATAAATTGATGTCAAAGTTTAAAATGAAATCCGCCTTAAATAGATACAGATACGAAGCGAATAAACCGCAAATACAGATACAAAGCGAATTATTATATCAGATAATTGAGTCGTGAACCTTAAGTTATAAATTAAGAAAATTAAAAATAAATAAATGAGGAAATAGAAAAAAAAAATGGAGGTGTGGAATGGAGAAGAGAAGAAACGGAGAAAGGAAACATCTAGTGCTCAAATATAATAATGGCATCCACGCTCGTCGTAAACATCTGATCAATGGGTGTAGGGCACTAACAACATCTGGCGCGGCGCTGGGCCACAAAAAATACAAAAGAAAAGAAGAGATAAACAGAGAGTCAGAGACCCTAAGCTACTGAGTCCATATCCCCGAAGCAAACATAATCTGGGTCAATCTGACCCGTGGTGAAATTGGATTTTTTCTAAAAAACATAATTAAAAAAATATTTTTATCAAACCAACATAATTATTTTTGTTTTACAAAAATCATAAGAACCGAATTGCCAATTCAGTCTGCTTAATTTTTTTTTTTGGACCGAATTGGTAATTCGGTCCATGTTGATTTCACAAAGTTTCACAGAAAATGTGTTGCCATTTGTGTAATGCCTAGGGACCGAATTGCCAATTCGGTCCAGAGTTTTTTTAGTCCAGACCGAATTGGCAATTCGGCCCAACTTTTTTTTTATTTTTTTTATATTTTTTAGGTTTGGTTGAATTTCTCACTTGTGTATCATATATCATATCGGATGTAGGTCAAATTGAATTTGAAACGAAAGACAATTAAATAGGAAAATTTTACATTCTACCCTCTTTTTTCAACGAAGAACAAAATATCCTCCTCTCAAAATTCTTAACAAAATGCCCTTGTGGACCCCACTTTTCTCCTCTCTTACCTTCCCTCTCACTTCTCCCTATTTACTTTCTTTATTCTTTGTTTCACGTTTTGAATTATTTTTACATTTTTTGTGTATAACTGATTAGAATTAAAAATTGTAGCGTAAAATTTTATTTGCTTAAATAAAAAAAAGCATAATATTAGCTTATACGTGAAATTTTTTCAACATATAGATCATTTTAAAAATTATTAAAATACATAGTATTAACTTATTTTATAAAATATTTTTAATTTACATATTTTTTTAACAAAGACATTCTATCTAGTTTATTGGTTTTAAAATTTCATATTCCTATTTTTAACAATTATAAGAATTTTATCACATCACATGTTAAGAACAATTTAAATTAGGATTGGTCAATTGAAATAATAATTTCATAAATTAGATTCTTTAATGAAATAATAATGTGGCCAATTGAAATTTTAAAACGAATAAACTAGATATTATTTTAGCCGGATCACTTTTTTTTTCTCCATAGAGGATATTAGATGAAATTTGATTTACTCTATTTCATTTTCAATTTTTTTGGCACAACCTAGCGAGTAAGAATAGCACATATTTGTTAATGTAAATATTTTCTTAACTAAATTTACAATAATGCTATTTATTAAGCAAACCCTAAAAAAAAAAAAAAAAGTTGGGACCGAATTGCCAATTCAGTCCGGATTCTTTTTCGGATTTTCTGTTGCCGCCTTTCTGAAAATTTGTGAAATCAACATGGACCGAATTGCCAATTCGGTCCAAGAAAAAATCAAGCGGACCGAATTGCCAATTCGGTTCTTATGATTTTTGTAAAAAAAAAGTAATCATGTTGGTTTGGTAAAAATATATTTTTTAATTATGTTTTAATAAAAAATCCTGGTGAATTGCACTAGACCCCTTTTAATATTTGTGCTGATTCTGATATGAATATGACAGTCTGAATCTAAACAGAAATATAATATTACTTTAAATGATATGAATTGTTAAACTACTAGCCAAGCCCACTTTATCAAGTTATAATATTACCTCAGATGATATGAATTCCTAAACTACTAGCCAAGCCCACTTTATCTAGTTTTATTCCAAAAAGTGTGGCCGAAATATGACAAAGCCCAATAAAGCTTGGAACAAGCCCGTAAACTGATTAATAGTTAGAAAATTAGGCCGTGTTGCAATATAAATGGACTATCTCAAAACAGGATGTTAAATCAGTTAAGCAATCCGCTTATCAGACAGTTACAATCTTTGATTGGAACTACAAGTTTATAAGCAAAATTTAACAATGACAGTATGCACAAATAATAAACTATAATATATTTCTGATTAATTGCTTATCAGAAAATTATAATCTCCGTTTAGAACTAAGAGTATATGAAACAAAATTCATGACTTACGATATTTATCAATAAGTAATGACAGTATACACACATTATTGACTATAATATCTGATTACAAAATATTATCAGTTAAATCAAAATTAGAAAACAAAGAGTCCAGTTTTCTATCATCTACCACCAGATAAAACAGAGAAAGATGTCGTTGTAGAGGGGTATGACATAACACAAGAGTCGAATCCTTCATTCTGAAGCATTGCAAGTGTGCTAAATTTCATATTTATTGCTGATAACTCAGGTAGAGGTGCATCGCCTTCCAAATATTGCACAACTTTTCGCATGCTCGGCCTGGCACTAGGTAGTGGATGCGAGCAAAGCAAACCAAGTTTTAGAACCATCTCTACCTCCTCTACTGTATAACATTGGCCTAATCTTGGATCCACAATATCGGCTAACGATCCGCTTATCCAATGTTCTAACACACGGTCGACTAGAATCGTTAGCTCCCCTTGTGCCCCGGGCTCTATTGGCCTCCTACTGCAAACAACCTCCAACAGGAATGCACCAAAGGCAAACACATCATTGAGAGGTGTTACCTTGCCAGTTCTCAGAAGCTCTGGTGCAAGATAACCCATTGTACCTATCACGTGGGTGGTTTGAGGGTCGGTACCATGATCGTATAGTCTTGCAAGGCCAAAGTCACCTAATCTACCATTTAAATCACAATCTAATAAAACATTGCTCGCCTTAATGTCTCGGTGGATGACGACTTGCTCCCAATCCTCATGGAGGTATAAAAGGCCTGATGCTACTCCTTTGATAATTTTGAATCGTTGGATCCAATTAAGAGTCGGCTTTTCTTGACCATGCAAATACTTGTCAAGACTACCATTTGGCATGTAATCATATACCAAAAGGAGCTCCCCTTTACGCCGGCAATAACCCAACAACTGGACAAGGTTTCTATGCCGTAACCGGCCAATACTCACAACCTCTGCAATGAATTGCTTGATACCTTGGCTGGATTCGTGTGAGACTTGCTTGACTGCAACTTCCAATTTCGACACAGGTAAAACCCCTTTGTAAACTCTCCCAAAGCCACCACTTCCAAGCAAGTCTTTTTCTTTAAACCCATTGGTTGCTTGGTACAAATCTTTGTATGAGAAACGATGTGGACCAAACTCAACTTCCCAATGTTCGAGCAGTTCTGCGTACATGAACCGCCTCTTCATGTAGAGGAAAAGGAAAGCGACTAAAATAAGAATAAAGGCGGCTGAAGCGAAAGGCATCACTATGTCTAAGACTTTTGATCGTCCTTTGGAGGTTGTACGTGGGAGCTTTGGTAAATTTGATGGATTAATGGATGGTGCTTCTCCATTTAATTTAAAGCTCCATCCAAGAATGTAGTGAGAGCTATGAAGAGAGCCAGTGGTGGAAGAAAAACCAACGTACATAGAATCGTTTAATACTGTTGAGAGATTGAATTTATAAGAGAGCAGAGGTTTTCTTGGCTTAGGTTTTCCAATAGGAGATAAGGTAACAGTAATTTGTGTCTCTTGGCTTTCATATTCAACCCATACTTGCATTGCTTTACGACTGATAAGGCTCAAATTTTGAAAAGCACCTGAATCATCAGCATAATAGCCGGCAGGAGAAGATTGGCTTGACTTCATACTATTTATATCAATACCAATGTGGTTATCATTTATATCATTAAACGCAGCGTTCAAATTAGTGTCAAGCTCAATTGCAAAAGTATGGTTGGTGATACTACCGTTGTTTTGAGTATTGAGGAAGCCCAAATATTCGTTGGGCTGGGCAGTGGAGAGATTGTTTGTGGGGGAGATGAAGAAGGCAATCCCATGGGTGCTGAGGTCAAGGTACTCTGAAATAATTGCGAATACAAATGTGGTTGAGAAGGTGGAGGTTGTCCTGCCGAAGCGAATTGGAGAGGTATAGAAGGCATGACCTTTCATTTGAAGCGTGTCGTTAGTTAACCTCAAAAGGCCATTCGACTCGATATACGCTACCCCGTCTAGGGTTAGATTTGTGCCGGCGAATCCATTGAATGTAAATTCTACTTCTTGGCTGATTGAGAATGCGATTTTTATCAGGAGGAGAAAAGCCCAAGCTAAGTTTTTAATGAGCATGGCTTAAGGAAACAAATTATTTGCTTAGAAGATGAGAAGCTCACTTCGGCAAGTTGCTTAGAAGATGACAAGCAATTTAAACAAAGTTCTGCCAACAAGTTGGTGTGGATTTGAGAATATATATATATATATATATATATATATATATATATAGTGATTGGATATTATTAATTCGATCATGTAAGAGATAAGGCACCAAACAGAAGTTCCCACTTTCCGGTCAAGTACTTGTTCATGTGTAATTATTAATAATGACACTCAAAATATATGCATATGACGAAACTTTATAATTTGCTTGAAATTCTGAATAATATTGTGTATGTTCTTTGGCTCAATTAAAATTAAATTGAGTACTTAGAAGCAAGGTTAGAGAGAAAAAAATGCAAATAGAAAATATTGCAACATTAAACATTTAACTTTGCAAGAGTGATCTGTTTGTGTGAGATTAATGGCCATGATCAATTAATGGCCAATTATTGGGTGAGATTATTATGCTACTTTATAATGCACAAGTCGATCTGTGCAATGGATCTATATCTTTGTTTTTAAAGTTTAAACAGTCAAAATAAATCACTCAATGTTATCTTCATATAAATATTGTACTTGGTGTTCCAATTATATATTTCTTAAGATTTTTTTTAAATATGTAGAAAATTACCAGATCTACTAGTTTATAGGTTTACTACAAAAGGTTTATAGAATTAGCTTCATTAGTTTACAGAGACTTTGAGTTATATCCAAAAGAGAAAAATGTTACTAAGGAGGACTACGCGCTTTTAATGAGGGGACCACGCGCTTTCATGAGGGAACCACGCGGATAAATAATTGTTTTTGAGAATTCGCTACTAGTTCGACATCCACTGTATTAGTTTATAGGTTTACTGTAAAATGTTGACAGGATTAGCTTCATTAGTTTACAGAGACTTTTGAGTTATATCGATGGATTTTCCGGAGATTGGGGTTCAGAGACTATTAGCTGCTTCCTTTCATAAATCATAAAAATAGTAAAAAAATTTCAAAAATAGTAAAACTTGGTATTCTACAAGTTCATTATATAACAAATTTACTGAGAGTAATTAGATCGAAATAAAGTTTATACGAGAAATTTTTGAGGCCGTAGCACGGAAAACATTATGCTATCTATAGCATCTAAGCCTTATTCTATAAAAAATATAAATAAAGACTTTTTATGTAACGAGAGCTGATATTTTATATTTCGATACCTTTAGGATTACTAACGTTATGATTCACTATAACGAACTAATCTGACCTCCCACACAAACAAACAGACGATATTGTTGCTGTCATTGACCCCACCAAAGACTGATTGTCTATTAATTATGTCACCAGTCGCCAACGATATTGTTGCTGTCATTGACCCCACCAAAGACTGATTGTGCCAACCTAGTCGTTCGGTCTATTAATTATTTCGATACCTTTAGGCTTAGTCACCAGTCGCCAACCTAGTCGTTCGGTTTTTTCCTTCATATTTAAAGATGTCGCTTTCTATTAATTACCGTCACTACTACAGAAATGGTAATTCTACACTGCACATTGTACACGGTTTTGCTAACTTTACATGAAGACCGTGTACCATAAAGGTTTTTCTGAAAGCCCAAAAAAACTGCTAGAATCATACACTGATATTTATTAAAGAATCAGTGTAGAATTGTTTGGAAAAAAGGCCGTGTATGATTTATTAGAGAGCTACACGAATATTTAACAAATATCCGTGTAGGAATAGCTACACGGATTTTTGATAATAAATCCGTGTAGAAAGACAAGAACTGTACACGGATTATCTTATAAATAGTCGTCTATGATTTGTTAGAGAGCTACACGGATTGTTAAGTATAAATCCGTGTAGAAAAGTCTAGGATTTCATTCTAAAAGACCTTCTCCTTTTCGCACCGTATAAAATGCCTTCTCCTTCCAGCGCCGTTTTGAACAAGTAATTAGTACTCTCTCTCTCCGTTATATTGAAGGCTGATATGAGATCTTTTAAGTTTGTATTTTTCTCCTCTCTATCTTTCTAAGGTTAGTATATATATATATTTTCCGTTTCTTCCTCTAATTTTCTGTTACTTTATGTTTTTCTACCCATTTATTCCAAAAACGTTTTTCTAGAAACGTCTCTCTCTCCACTGATTTTGAAGATATTATTCTGAAAAAGTATCATCAATTTTGAAGGAGAGAAGTAAAGAAAACGCTGAAGGTCTCCATCATCAGATCTGAGGAAAACCATTGAAGATCAGTACTAATGCTTCCGCCTAAAGATGTCTTCAATTCAGAACTGTAAGATTTAATTCCTTTGCAATAATTTTTTTACAAAATTGATTTTCAATGGTTCGTATAAAAGATATATAGATTCAATTAATTTTATGTATAAATATTTTCTTATAATATTTTTTGACGAAAATTTCAGAACTGAGAATTTTTATTCTCTATTATGCATGCACATATATGTTGATCAATGTATTTTATTGGAGTTGAAATGTTGGAGACCTTTAACCAAGAGGCATCATGTCATGGATCACATGGGCACTCTTTTTTTGATATGTTGGATCTAATACACCTTAGTTTTTATGAAATTCTGGTTCAAACTAGATCATAACCAAACCTTGATCACATGGTTACTAAGTGGTAATGACATAACTTTTATACAAACATTGTATTGGATCATGAGGAGTATATATTATTATGGATCACATGGAATTGCATGTGTACAAAAGGCAATATGTATATATGTTGCACTAATTGTAATATGCTAGTATTCTCTATGATTTATATGAATTCATAAATAATAATCGGCCCAACGGAAGTTTATTGTATATTTTTTTTATATAAATAATTTAAACCATATAACGTTATTATTTATATATTTGCGAGTGTCTTGCATCTACCTTTTCTTGTTACTAACTAATACCAAATTATAATTGTAGTATGGAACAAAGCAGCAGTGTTACACTAAGGAGCAGATTGACGATGTTAGATGTATGTGGGCAAGGTGGTTTCAATTAGAATTTTGTAATGCTAAATATGGATTTGTATAATTTTGTAATGCTAAATATGAATTTGTATAATTTTGTAATGCTAAATATGAATTTGTATAATTTTATATAATTTACTGTACATGAATTTTAAATTGCTATCTGAAAAATTTAAATACTGGCTAGCAAAACTGGAAGCTAGCCAAAAAATTAAAAAAGCAAAAAAATATATATATATGCAATCCTACACGGATATTTAACTAAACTCCGTGTAGGAAGAGTAATCCATAAAATAATCCATGAAGAATAAATTCCTACATAGATTATTTGATAAATGTCCGTGTAGGATTGTTTCCTACACGGATATTTATCAAATAATTCGTGTAGGAATATATTCGTACACGGATTATTGTATAAATGTCCGTGTAGGATAGTTAAGAGAGCTACACAGATATGAAATTAAAAGTCCGTGTAGAAAGAGTAATCGTACACGGATATTAAATTAAATGTCCGTGTAGAAAGAGTAGGCGTACACGGACGTTTACGTAATATCCGTGTAGCTCGGTTAAATGGAGAGCGCCACAGGCAGGTGTTTGTACACGGCTGTTTATAAGGTAATCCGTGTAGAAAGCGTTATAATGCACACGGGTAAATATCCGTGTAGAAAGAGGGTACCTATTCATACACCCTCAACGCTTACACGGCAGGAAATCCGTGTAGCTCCTCCAGTAATGTCCGTGTGCAATCTCTTTTTCTGTAGTAGTGAGAGTACATGCATGGTTTAATTATTATATCCTAATATGATGCTGTTAATATATTGCAAATTAAATTTCATTGTGAAAATTTAATTATATTATACAATAGTACTTATTTTAAAAGGTGTATCTATTAATTGTTTGTGTAGAGTAAAATTTACTTAATTTATGATTAATATGAAGTTAGTGTTCATTAATGGAATTTTATGCCATGTATATACATAATACTCGTCGAACCTTGTGGTTTTTCTTTTCTACGTTACAACATGAAATTTAGTATTTAGTAAAAAAGGATGACAACTCTTTTTTTTTATAATTGGTTAGTTTGGTGGGTGGAAAACGAGCGGACATTGGTAGATGGCGATTCAAATCTTACCTAAAGAAAAAAGGAAACCAAATACAACATTGCAATCAGAGAGGTGTGAGCTATGATAAAATAAACGGGTAAATAATATAAAAACAGCCAAAAACAGCCAACCAATTTCATAGACAGGATTGCAAATATCAGTTGATGGGACATTATTAGTTTCATTTTTGTTGTTTTGCTCATCAAACAAAGAATTATTTATTTTATTTTTATTTTGTACTAGCACAGAATAAATTAACGCAAAAGAAATAGAAAGAGATAAAAGAATTATTTATTTTATTTATTTTTGTACTTGCAAATAGAATAGATTAACACAAAAGCAAAAAGAAAGAGATATTCCGTAAGACTCTTGGGTTCAGGTCTGGTGCATGATATAGATTCAGAGCACATCCTCGTGACAAGGGCATAGATTTGGCAGATCAAACCATGGTCTGGAAACTTGGCCGAGTCAGACCGGAATCGGACCAAACAGAGCCGATTTGGTGGTTTGATATTCCACTGTGGACCGAATCAAGTTGAGCCCTTCACCGCTCCCCCCATCATTTTTGTATTTTTCTGTGTCGGAACTAGCTTCATCTTTTTTTCCATTTTTTTTTGTTTGAGCTGTTGGAAAAGAAAGCCTCTCTCTTCGTCTATTTAGACTTGGTGTGTGCATGCACCATAAAGAGTGTTGTAGTAAGATTTTTGTGACCTGGGTACAAATAAAAAAATATGGAGACAGGTCATTGAATGAGACAAACAACGTTTTCAATACGTAGTGCCCATTGAACTCAATTTTGCTCCACCTTTTCCTTCACTCCATTTAGGTCCCCATTGGACCCATCCATTTCCATTGTTTTTTGTATTTTAGCATTTGCTTTTGAATTGTTTTTCCATATTGTCTAGCTTCTTTTTGTTTCCTTTTCTTCTTCTTTTTTTGTTCTGTATATTTATTTTTTTAATGATAAAAAATATTTTATTTACCAATTATTATTTTTCTACAAAAGAAGCTTCTGCAAAAAAAAAAAAAAAAACAAAAGAAAAATAGAGTTTCTGAATCAGAATCGGGTGAATATTCCGATTTTGCGAACCATGGATCAAACAACAACATTGGCATAATCTGTTAGCACGCTCATAAAAACCAAATGACTGGAAGTTCTCCCATTGTTGGGTGTTGAATCATCAACTTATCGTGAAATGGCTTACCAAATTTGTTAATTTATCAAATTAATAAGAACATGACAGAAAAACATAGCAATGTGATACAAAGTTAACAAAATAACTGAGAAAACTCACTTCTCTAGATAAATTAGCACAGATGATTTTTATGGACCGTACATCGCATAATTACAGAGAGGTAAAGAGATCCGAATGTTGTTAGATATATCAACGCTATATTGATGAATTTGCTTGGAAATTATTTAGACCAGAATTGATGTTTTGATAGCATAGTTGACTCCTCTTAAGTTTCTAAATTGTGATTTGGGATTTGTCCCTTGCCGTTATCATTGATTTGAGTACTAATTAATTGGGTTATAGTCTTAGGTTAGGCTGTTTAGAAGGGAACTATACGGTATCTGAGATTGAGAAAGGTTCATACAATCATACTAGTATTAATTTTTTATTTTTTTCTGTAAATTTGTCAGTCAGAATGTAAAAAAAGGATAAATATTTTAAAAATGCATCTAAACTTTCAATTAATTCCTCATCACAAAAATCACGACAAATCGAGTCTAGTTTGGACTCTAATCGTTCTCATGAGTCATGAGTTTGATATTGTTGAACAAGAAGCTCCTTCTGATCCTGCTCTAAGACCACTCTGTCTTAATAATCCAAATGAAGATTTGCAGAGGAAGAATTACAGAGGAAGACTGAATCAATGAATCTTGCCTACGGGCTTTCAACCAAAAAAAAAAAATCAGTTTTGTTGTTTATCAAAGAAACCTTATGTTAGGTCTGAATTGATTAATGGGTTTTTGTTATCTTCCCTTCAAATGGGATAAAAAAATTAATGCTGAGCTGGAAGATAGAAGTTGGAGAGCGATAGGACTCTAATCTAATGGCATGACACAATTATTGCAGAAGGAATTCAAACAAAGTTAGTCTACCTACGATTAAATTATTCATATGGTCTCCCCACACCCCTTGAATATTAAAACAAAAATTAGTACATCAAGTGATGAAATTTTTGACAAGTAACTAAGCCGGTATGGAGATTTAGCTAATTAAGAGCTGGTACGAACCTTATCGGGCAGAGTTTACGCCAGGATGATCCACCTTGAGGCAGAAAAAAAATTCTGCCTATATTAATTTAAATTACAGTAATATATCAATGTATTAATTAATTAGTTTATTATATATAATTAGAAAAAAATTTAGTTTCATATTGTTTATTTGCCGGTTGTGGCTGAGATAGCTATTTAATTGTGAAGGCTCTCGGCTAATGAATATTTGTCCTAAGATTCTCTTTTCGATCTAAAATATTTGATCGCAATACATCTGTATGAAATCCATCTCAACTAAAATATTTGTCCTTAATAATTTATTATTATTATTATTGTAATTGGCTATTATATAACTATAAGAGTTCAATTTTGATAAGTATAAGAAATTGATGTCAGAGTACATGGTTTAATTATTGTATCCCAATATGATACGTTAATATATTGCAAATTAAATTTCATTATGAAAATTCAATTATATTATACAATAGTACTTATTTTAAAAGGTGTATAGGAATGGTTTGTGAAGAGTAAAATTTACTTAATTTTTTATTAATATGAAGTTAGTGTTCATTAGTGGAATTTTGTGCCATGTATATAATACTCGTCGAACCTCGTGGTTTTTGTTTTTTTTTCTACGTTACAACATAAAATTTAGTATTTAGTACAAAAGGATAACAACTCTTTTTTTTTTTCAATTGATTAGTATTGGTGGTTTGGAAACGTGCAGACTTTGGTAGATGGCACATCAAAGACTCACAACTTATACTAAGAAAATTTTCCAAAGAAAATATACACTTTATTATAAAAAGAAACCAGTAAAATAGAATGCAAACCGGCCTCTACTACAATTGGCAACAAATGCAAATTAAATAGTGAAGATGGTGAACCTTGAAAAGACATAAATCAATTTCAAAGACTTGTAGGAAAATTGATCTATCTAATGGTTACTCGTCTTGATATTTCTTTTCCGTAAGTCAAATAAGTTCATGCACTCACTATGAACACCATATTTAGAAGGTGTACATTGATGAAGCCAAAACATATAGCGAAAATGACTATCTTTTCTTGCGGAAAATGACCAAAAGTGAATGCAAAGTAGCCATTTTTCCAATTTATTTACCGTAAACGTGTTTTTAAGCTATTTTGGCAGGTTTTGGAGAAAGTTGCGTATTTAGACAAAAAAATGGGACACAAGTGTCATATTTAGGCTATTTCTGAAGATAGCATAAATTTAGGGTATCATATGGAGCATGCAACATCTCACACGAAGTGCACAACATGCGAAATGGTGAAATTACAGCAAAATCAGCCAAGTCAGGAAGCCGTGCGACCTCCCCTATGCCGCACGATCCGTGGACTGTTTTGACTCTGATCAAATCTACACCATTGATGCTATTTCGGCAGAATTCTTCTAGATGGAGGCGATTGCTTCAGAGCCAAGTTATCTTTGTTATTTTTAGCTTCATCTATCCAAACTTGGAGTGCACTCCAAGTTTCCACCGTCTCCACTACTTCCACTACTCCCCCTCTCATTTAGGAAGACTATAAATATCCCTCTTGTAATTGATTTTAGTGTGCGTATTTGATTGTGTTAAGTCTATAGAATGGAGATTAGCAATCCTCATTGCTAGCTAGGTTAGGTTAGAGAGTTACTTAGAGAGAGAAGGGTAGCAATCGGAAGCCAAGCAGGAGAAGAAGACGTCATCTAAGAAGGCAGAGATTCATCAATTTTCATTTGGGTTGTAATTTATGTTCTCTTTATTTCTTTTATTTTGCCATGGCCATGAGAAGCTAAACTTCTCTTCTCTAGGGTGAGGGTTCTACTCAAATAATCAAAGCAAACTCAAATCAACATACACAAAACATAAACATATATTAAAACATAATTAAGAATTTGATTACAACCCTCACCCTAGAGATGACAAGTTTAGTTCATCACGGCCATGGCAAAACAAAAGAAATAAAATAATGAGAACATAAATTACAACCCAATTGAATAAGGATGAACATCTACCTCCTTAGATGACGCATTCTTCTCCTGCTTGGTTTCCGATGACTACGCTTCTCTCTCTAAGTAACTCTCTAACCTAACCTAGCATGAGGATGCTAATCTCTTTCTATGTACTTAACACAATTAAACACGCGCACTGAAATCAATTACAAGAGGTGCTTTTATAGCCTTCCTAAAAGAGAGGTGGAGTAGTGGGAGCAGTGGAGAAGGTGGAGACTTGGAGAGCACTCCAAGTTTGCATAGATGGAGCAAAAAATAGCGAGGTAAACTTGCTCTAAAGCAATCACGCCCTTCTAGAAGATATCTGCCAAAATTAGCATCAACGATGGAGATTTGATCAGAATTTGAACTGTCCACGGATCATGCGGCATAGGTGAACCAGCACGACTCCACGGATTGAGTTCACAGATTTTTTCGTGCGGCATAGGTGAACCCGCACGGATTCTCGGAACCATGGAGTATATGAAACAAAATTAATGAGATTTATCAACAAGTAATGACAGTACACACATTATTGACTATAATATCTGATTAAACAATACTATCAGTTAAATCAATATTAAAAAACAAAGAGTCTAGTTTTCTTTCATCTACCACCAGATAAACCAGAGAAAGATGTCATTGTAGAGGGGTATGACATAACATAAGCGTCGAATCCTTCATTCTGAAGCATTGCAAGCGTGCTAAAGTTGATATATATTGCCGATAACTCAGGTAGAGGTGCGTCGCCTTCCAAATATTGCACAACTTGTCGCATGCTCGGCCTGGCACTAGGTAGTGGATGCGAGCAAAGCAAACCAAGTTTTAGAACCATCTCTACCTCCTCTGCTGTATAACATTGGCCTAATCTTGGATCCACAATATCGGATAACGATCCGCTTTTCCAATGTTCTAACACCCGGTCGACTAGAATCGTTCGCTCCCCTTGTGCCCCGGGCTCTATTGGCCTCCTACTGCAAACAACCTCCAACAGGAATGCACCAAAGGCAAACACATCAGTGAGAGGTGTTACCTTGCCAGTTCTCGCAAGCTCTGGTGCAAGATAACCCATTGTACCAACCACATGGGTTGTTTGAGGGTCGGTACCATGTTCATATAGTCTTGCAAGACCAAAGTCACCTAATCTACCATTTAAATCACAATCTAATAAAACATTGCTCGCCTTAATGTCTCGGTGGATGACGACTTGCTCCCAATCCTCATGGAGGTATAAAAGACCTGATGCTACTCCTTTGATAATTTTGAATCGTTGGATCCAATTAAGAGTCGGCTTTTCTTGACCATACAAATACTTGTCAAGACTACCATTTGGCATGTAATCATATACCAAAAGGAGCTCCCCTTTACGCCGGCAATAACCCAACAACTGGACAAGGTTTCTATGCCGTAACCGGCCAATACTCACAACCTCTGCAATGAATTGTTTGATACCTTGGCTTGATTTGTGTGAGATTCGCTTGACTGCAGCTTCCAATTTGGACACAGGTAAAATCCCCTTGTAAACTCTCCCAAAGCCACCACTTCCAAGAAAGTGTTTTTCTTTAAACCCATTGGTTGCTCGGTACAAATCTTTGTATGAGAAACGATGTGGACCAAACTCAACTTCCCAATCTTCAAGCAGTTCTGCGTACATGAACCGCCTCTTCAAGTAGAGGACAAGGAAAGCGACCAAAATAAGAATAAAGGCGGCTGAAGTGAAAGGAATCACTATGGTTAAGACTTTTGATTGGCCTTTGGAGGTTGTACGTGGGAGCTTTGGTAAATTTGATGGATTAATGGATGGTGCTGCTCCATTTAATTTAAAGCTCCATCCAAGAATGTAGTGAGAGCTTTGAACAGGGCCAGTGGAAGAAGAAAAACCAACGTACATAGAACCGTTTAAAACTGTTGAGAGATTGAATTTATAAGAGAGCAGAGGTTTTCTTGGCTTAGAGTTTCCAATAGGAGATAAGGTAACAGTAATTTGTGTCTCTTGGCTCTCATATTCAACCCATACTTGCATCTCTTTACGACTGATAAGGCTCAAATTTTGAAAAGAACCTGAATCATCGGCATAATAGCCTGCAGGAGCAGATTGGCTTGACTTCAAACTATTTATATCAATACCGATATGGTTTTCATTTATATCATTAAACTCAGCGTTCTGTATAGTGTCAAGCTCAATTGCAAAAATTTGATTGATGAGATTACCATTGTTTTGAGCATTGAGGAGGCCCAAATATTGGTTGGGTAAGGCAGTGGAGAGATTCTTCCTGGGGGAGATGAAGAAGGTGATCCCATGACCGCTGAGGTCAGGGTACTTTGAAATAATTGCGAATACAAATGTGGTTGAGAAGGAAGAGGTGGTCCTACCGAAGCGAATTGGAGAGGGATGGAAAGCATGACCTTTCATCAAAAACGTGTCATTAGTTAACCTCAAAAGGCCATTTGACTCGATATACGCTACCCCGTCTAGGGTTAGATTTGTGCCGGCGAATCCATTATATGTAAATTCTACTTCTTGGCTGATTGAGAATGAGATACTTAACAGGAGGAGAAAAGCCCAAGCAAAGTTTTTAATGAGCATGGCTAAAGATACAAATTATTTGCTTAGAAGATGAGAAGCTCACTTCGGCAAGTTGCTTAGAAGATGACAAGCTCACTTTGGCAAGTTGCTTAGAAGATGACAAGCAATTTAAGCAAAGTTTTGCCAGCGAGTTGTTGTGGATTTGAGAATATATAGTGATTGGATATTATTAATTCATGTTAGAGATAAGGCAACAAACAGAAGTTTCTACTTTCCGGTCAAGTACTTGTTCTTTTGTAATAATTAATACTGACACTAAAATATATGCATATGACGAAGCTTTATAATTAATTTGCTTTAAATTCGGAATAATATTGAGTATGTTCTTTGGCTCAATTAAAATTAAATTTACCTAGAAGTAAGGTTAGAGAGAAAAAATGGAAACAAAAAGTATTGCAACATTGAACTTTTAACTTTGCAAGAGTGATCTGTTTGTGTGAGATTAATGGCCATGATCAATTAATGGCCAATTATTGAGTGAGATTATTATGCCACTTTTTAATGTGCATGTTGATTTGTGCTATAGATTCATATCTTTGTTTTTAAAGTTCAAACAGTGAAAATAAATCACTCAATATGATATCCATATAATAATATATGTACCTGGCGATCAAATTTTACATTTTTTAATTTTTTTTAATTTTTTTAGATAGGTAGAAAATTATCTAATCTAAAGATTTTGGACAATCCAAAAGTAGAGATTTGTTATCTATCTACAAAAATAGTAAGAAATTCTAAATATATAAATTTTTGTCTTCAAGTGTATTTTTATATGAAAATTATGTTGAGAAGTTTGAATTAACTATTTGAACTTTGAAATAAAAATATAAATCTATAACACAATCGATCTGGGTATTACAAAGTAGGGTAACCTCACTCCCCAATTATTATTTAAAAAAAATTCCGAATGCTAATTGATTACAGTTGCAAAAATCAAGATGACAATATATGAACAAATAATAAATAAAAAGTTATATGTGAACAAAGGAAGTCGTTTTCGAGAGTCAAAATATGTAGAATTTTTTTTTTCTAATCATACATATACATCGTTGAAGTCATCATCAAATTAACTGGATTCTCTTAGAGCTAGGTAATTATATCCTTCTTTTGTCGTTGTTATATATTATCGCTATAAATATTCTAATAGATGTCAAATGTATAAATAAAGACCTTTTATGTAACGAGAGCTGATATTTTATATTTCGATACCTTTCGGCTTACTAAAGTTATGATTGGTCACTGTATAACGAATTAAAAATGTATCTTATTGAAATATTTTTTGCATTTAAATGCTGAATCGGGAGTACAACTAATAGCAAAGGGGTTATTAGCTGATTTTTTTTAAGGATTCTTAAACTGATTTTGACCGAATCAAATTATAAGTACATCATGATTAATTTATCTTAATGAAGTAAATTAAGTTTCAGTTACCTTACTTAAGAATTCAGTTTATTTAAATTATTTATCGTGGATTAATTCAGTTGAACTATACTAATGATAATATTAATGAAGTAGTGATTGAATATTTCTAATATGTTATTTGGAATTGATGCACATATATATAGGGCAAGATTCAAAGAATGGGAATACATCTACCCTCTATATATACACTTGTATCTATTGTGTGTATGGAATTAATGACACACATTATTCGTTTTAATGAAATATACTCAATTGAGCTCTCTCTATTCTCTCTCATTCTTTCTTTCTTTTTTTTCTATTTTAAATCTTGAAGAATTATCACTAATATTATTCCATCATTAAGTTTTTCTAATGATGTATTCATATAAAACTTGTGGTTAATTATCTGAATAGGGTTAAAATGTACCATTGGTTTTGTACCTCAATCTTTATCTCCGTTCTCAAAGTTCACAAAGTCGATCTGAACCGCTCAACATGATCTCCATATTAAAATGTTCTTAGAGACCAAATATTATATTTTTTGGAATTAGTTTGCAATTTTTTTAGATAGGTACAACAAAAAAACCCAACTAAAAAATAATCAATTTGTTTAAAAAAAATAAAATAGGGGCCGCTGAGCCAATGGGGACTCGGCCCGCAGGGGTATTGGGTGGCTCCCAGTCTTTGGGGTCGCAGGGGCTTTTGGCGGCCTGGGTTGATGTGGAATTCTCCCAGAAACGAGGTGTTTTATGGTATAAATAAAAATTTCGTGTTCAGGAACAAACATTTTGATATTAGGCAACCTCTATATAGAGAGAGAGTAGCCTCCTGAACAAACATTTCGGTTCTCCAATTTTTAAAGTCCAAACAATCGATCCAAACCGTTAGATATTCAATCTATATTTAAATGTGCTTGGAGACCAAAGTTTACATTTTTTTTGAAATTGTTTTACTATTTATTAAGCTGGATTGAAAATCGTTGTTTTTCAATGGTGCAAAAGTTTAATAAAATTAGTGATTTTCGAACCATCTTAATAAATAGTAAACAAATTTCAAAAATTGTAAAATTTGGTATCCAAGGACATCTTAATATAGATTGAATATCTAACTATTTAGATCGACTGTTTGGACTTTGAAAATCAGAGAACCGAAATGTTTGTTCCGGAGGCTAGGAACAAACGTTTGTATCTTAGCCTCTCTCTCTCTCTCTCTCTCTCTCTCTCTCTCTATATATATATATATATATATATATATATATAGTTCGGCTACATTACTTCGCGAAGTAAAGCGAGTGTTTTACTTCACGTCAATATCTTCAATTTCAAAGTTCGAAACGTCGATCCGAACCGTTCAAGTTGATCTCCATATTAAATTGTGCTTGGAGACCAAATTTTACAATTTTTTGGAATTTTTTAAAATTACTGTTTTTCAGAAAATTCTGGACTATAAAAAATCAGTGATTTTTTAAAATCATTGTCTATTATTATATATAACAAAGTATAATGTTACTTAGTCACCGGTCGTCAACCTAGTCGTTCGTCTTTTTCCTTCATATATAAAGATGTCGCTTTGTTGCCTGTAGCATCCACCACTTGGTTGAATTAGACTGCCTGACTGACTGCTTGAAGTGATTCCAGATCTATTGCAGATCTATTCCAGATATATAAATATAGTTAACAAATATCAAAGTCTATAAACTTATCTAATTATATATAACGGTGAATAACATAAATTTTTTTGATAATATATGTTAAACTTTATGATAGACTACTGTACGGATACGGATAATTCAAATTTAAAATAATATATGTATTGGTATTTGTACGGATATTTGAATATTAGATATTCGTTTCTAATTTTCAGATTTGGATAGATAATATGTGATCAGTTTACACCCCTACGTGCAGTTCATGTGACCTCATTGAAGTAAAAAAAATAATCAAAGATTCGCATACACGTGGTTGGTCCGGAATGGAGGTAGGGGTGCTCATCGATTTGATTTGTTAAAACCAAAATAATATAGGTAAACCAAAAAAAAATTCGGTTTTCAAAAATATAACTGAACCGAACAAAATAAACTTATCAACTAAATTAAAACTGAAACGAACAAACCAAACTAAATTTCAATTTTTTTCTGTTGAACCAAAATAAGAAGATTAATCATAAATATATACATTTTTTTTTGTATTTTTTTTAAGATGAGTTTAAAAATTACCGTTTTAAACTAAACCAAGCAGTACACATTAGGCCATAATTTTTGAATATTTTTAAATGTTTGGTTCAGACTGGAGATTGGTTTAATTTCGGTCAGTTCGAGATAACCAGTTTTAAATCGATATTTTATTTCTTAACATCGATATCTTATTTATTTTATTTATGCAGAATACTTATCACAAAAAAAAAATCATTGTTGTATTCCATCACATTGATGTTTATTTTCTGATGAAGTAAAAATTTGCTTAAGTAAAACATTCATGTATCAGAAAATAAAACATTTTTTTTCATTGACTTCGACATTTTATTTCATTGGGAACAACATCTTATTTAATAAGGTGGTAGAACAGCTGGCTAGGAAAAAAAAGTTAGAACTGTGGCTACCTAAAAATTGAGAGTTCGAGCTCCGCTCACAACTTCGCATCCCCTACGAAGATTACTAAAAGAGAACAATATCGTTATCCCATTTCTTTTATTTCTTGACTCACTAAGAATGTGATTCTAATGAGCAAGGCTAAAGAAACAAATTATTTGCTTAGAAGATGAGATAAGTAGTTGTATTGTTTTTCTTATCAAATGTTGAATAATAAATCACGCAACTATTTAATATTCACAATAATTTTTTTATCGAATATGTTGAATGTTGAATAATAATTTTTGAATGTTGAATGTTGAATGTTGAATAAATCACCCAAGTATGTTGAATGTTGAATGTTGAATGTCTAATATTCACAATAATTTTTTTATTATCAAATGTTGAATAATAAATCACCTAACTATTTAACATTCACAATAATTTTTTTATCTAATATGACTTTTCCAATTTTCTATCTTATCTGACTTCTCAGACAAACAAACGATACTGTTGTTGTCATAGACCAGATCAAAGACTGATTGTCTTATAATGTTATTTAGTCATCAGTCGCCAACTTAGTCGTTGGTGTTTTTCCTTAATATTTAAAGATGGTTGCTTTCTATTAATTACCGTGAAAACGATTAATGAGCCGATTGGACCGCAACTTGTTCCCCGTAGCATCCACCACACTAAGTTGAATTAGACTGCCTGACTGTCTGACTGCTTGAAGTGATTCCAGATCTATCATTGATGGCTGTTACGAGACACCGACGAAAAGGTCTTCCTCGAGGGGCGCAAACGGAACGGATACGGATCAGATAGTGGTCAAATCATATTTGTTTCTATTTTTCAGATAGAGATTTGAATATGGATTAGATATTCGTTTTTCAATACTATTATTTCTTAAAAAAATATACGTAAATATTATTAAAAAAATACTAAAATTTATAATATTTATCTAATTATAACGGTGACTAGCATAAAAATTTTCATAATATATAATAAACTATATGGTATATATCTACTATTCGGATACGGATAATTGAAATTTAAAACCTTATATGTATTTGTATTTGTATGGGTATTTGATATCAGATATCTATATGTAATTTTCAAATACAGATCTGAATCCGGACGAATAATATCCGATCCGTTTACAACCACTGAGTCTTCTAACAAAACGTTTCCCTTCAATAGGCCTGTTTTAAGTTCTGATACAATCCACCGTGAGTGGCCTGTAGGATATGGGCTACGTGAATTCCTTGAATAACCACTACCATGTTTATACTACAGAAACATAGAAAACCCAAGAAGGACTTAAAATAGCCGTTTTGTTGATGTAGCGGCAGAAAGAACTCATAGCATTAGCTATAAAAGCCCAAAAACATGTTATCTATTTATTTTAGGATATATAATAACCATTATAATATGTCAATCGTGCCTCACTTTTTTATTTTTTTTAAATTTCAAACAATCAATAAAGGTGCTTAACATATCTCCATATTAAAATGTATTTGGAAATCAAACTTTTTTTTTTTGAACATTTTTATTATTTTTTAAATAGATACAAAATAATTGTTTTGAATAGTCCAGAATCTTCCAACAAAACTAGCTTTCACTTCTTTTTTATCTGTAATGGATGAGCAAAATATGAAAAATTAACCACATGAAATATATTCATGATTAAGGAAATTAACAAAATATGAAAAATAACATTTTTTTTTTTTTGAAAATCTGATAGAGGCTATCAGAGTTACAGCTATATAAAAAAAACAGCAAAGTACACAACTGGTATACATCCTAGCTATCTAAAGACCGTTCAGGTTTCACAATTAAGTACTTCACCTTAGGTGATCTAAGCCATGAAGTTTTGATTAGCCTTAATTGTTCATAAATACTGGTGCTTATCCGTTTGGTATTTCACACAAATATCCAAGTACAAATCTAGGAATTCCAATTAAACCTTAGGTTTCACGGTTAAATTCTTGTCCTAAGTCTAACATTGGTTTCTTGTAGTTCTGGACTTACATTAAACTTGGTCAAATCTAATCTAAAATCATTATGTATTCATGTATCATGGTTAATTTGATGCTAGAAATTTTTGAACCAATTCTACTCAAGCAAGTTTACCTAAGCGGGTTACTAATTTCTATCAATCATACCATCCAATCACACAAATAAATTCAATCCCAAGAAGCAAACATGCAATCACAAACAAATTATAAAAGAAACAAACCAAGTAAAATTAATTTAAACCAATTTCAGGTTTACAAGCCATAGCCTCCAGAGAGAAAATTAGCCTCTAATGAGTGCTTTAGTTAACATCCACAAAAATCAAAGAAAATACAAAGTAAAAATAACTAAAAATAAAGAAGAGAAAAGAATACACCAAGCTCTTTACTTTTTCTCTATCGTCTTCACTTTGTTTTGCTTCGCTTGAGAAATCGCTTCAGACCATCGCTCCTTTGCTCAGATTCACCATGAAAGATTAGAAATATGGAGTAGAAAGTTCGATATGTAACCAATGATGCCTTCTTCTGCTGCTTGCTAGTCCTTTTATGGCTTCTGGAACGACTTGGGAAGCAATCCAGAGAGATTTTGCAAACCTGGAAGGAAATCTGGCTTAATCCAGGGCGCTTTGCGGACCGCAAAGTCTGAAATTTGGGGAAGCTCCAACGTGAAAGTTGTGGATCTCGTTATTTTCTTTTCAGCTAACTTTGACTCACCTCAATCGAAGTTCATATAAAAAGTTATGGTCAAAATATTAAGTGGTGTTAGCAGCTTCTATTTCACTATCAGATACACTTTGCGTGCCACAAAAAATTATAAAAAATGTAAAATTTGGCCTTCAAGTACAATTTTTTATGGAGGTCATGCTCACCGGTTTGTATTGGTTATTTGAACTTTAGAAATGAAGATATAAATTTATAGTAGCATACACGGATACACTCAACGATTCCCATACAATACATATCCCAATAATTGTATTAGATACAGTTGTTGATACGCACTGTCTGCGTATCTACATGCTGGAATGAGATATGTTGCTCATAGTGACAAATTAATTATTCGGGTTTGGTTCGGCAGAGTTAAAATTCGTGATTCGGGAATAACTCGGGTATAATTGGAGAATGATTCGGTATCACAAAGAAGCAAAAAAAATTCACAAAAAAAATGTATGTACATATTTTAATTTTTTAATTTTTCAACTTTTTTAATAAAATTTGGAGGAAAAAAAATGTTTGTGAAGTGCTCAGAATTTGGTACATATCATATTTGGAATTAGTTAATTAAATATTTGATTTAAATCAAGATGGTACCCACGTGATGGGGTCCAGATATGCTTTTCAAAATTCAAAAATGTGCCTCAGCCTCATCCACGTGGTGGGGTCCTGCCACGCGACGGATTTCACTCATGCACGGACTACAGAGCAACGAGTTTATACGCGAATAATTCGTAAAAACCATTTTATTCGTGTTTTATTCACGAATAAATCAGTAAAAATCCGGTCAACCGTTTTATTCGTTGTCCGGTCAACCTATGCTCTTCAAATTCCTACTATTCCCTGCTCTCCTCTCTATATCTCCTCTTTCTCTCTCTCATATCTCTCTCATCTTTTGAAGAGAGAGAAAGAAAAGTGGAAGAGCAAAAACTGCTATTCTTCTTAAAATAGCAGCAGATTAAGATCCCTGAATGTAAAGAGCCACAAAAAAGTGCATTTACTTAGATGGGCGTGCATGCTCCTAACTCTTGAAAAGAATTCTATCGCTCTTACACTCGTAGTTGTACCTTGTGGAACTAGTGAAAATTGTTTTTTTTTTTTAAATGAAAACTCACAGGTAGGATTCTAATTAAAAAGTCACGGCATGACTGGATACGACATGACATGGCACGTGTGCCGGTCAAGTGCTGTAATTTGCATGTCTTATGCCGTGACCATTCGCGTAACGTAATCATCTTTTAAAAATTTAACACGACATGACATGTCACACGAAAGATATGGTTACGACACTTGTCGTATACTAGTCCATGGGGTATTGGGTAAACCATTGCCGAACGTTTTACAAACAAACAGATATATGTGAAAGGATTTTTTACACGTGTTTTTTTCTAAGGGGAGTCTATATTAAGAATACCTTTTTTACCCTTTTATCACTACAAAAATATATCACTATCCGCGAGTATACCGACAGAAAGTGACTATTTTTGAGCATATCGGTATTACCCACACGAGTATCCGCAAAAATACTGTCTTTTACTCTCGCGGATAGTGACAGATTTTTGTAATGTATTCTCTCTTCCTTATTTGTTCCATTTAATTCTATCATAATTAATTCACAAGTTAATAAATGAAAAAAAATTATACTCAGAATGCAATTGGAATGATGAAACACATAAGATGAAAATTCAAGTCACAAATAGGCCGTTCTATATCCAATACATCACTGATAAATATTTTAAATATACCTCTCTAAATCCAATACATCACAGATTTTCTTGCATAACAAGAAATACTATGCATATACTACTGAAGAATTTTTTTTCTGGGATAAGGCCCGTATGCTATAAAATCATAAAAGAAACACAAAGTTTGGAGTACATAGAAAATCACAAACAAAGAAATATCATTGTGCTAACAATTATCCTACAGTTTAAACTAACAATTACTCCTACTACAACTTCAGGTAAACAAAGAAAGCAAAAGGAATAAAAAAAAACTAATTTGTTATACTTAAAATCATAGAAGGCAAAATCGGCCGTTCCGGAGCGGAATCGGCCGTTTCGGAAAGGGATCGGACGGTACCGATCCGATTTCAGACCGAGTTACGCGGTTAGTGTAGATTTCGTCAAATTTTGGCCGTTCCGGCCTCATTTCGGTCAAATTTCGACTGTTCCGATCTCATTCCAGCAAAATTTCATCTGTTTCAGACTAAAATTGACCGATTCCACCGAAACGGCCGAAACGCAAATTAAACAAAATTCAAAAAAAAATTTGAGCTCTCTATGAATCGAACTCATGCCCTCTAGCATGGCAACCAAACTCAACTACCACCACACCATACAATCTTTGTGGTTAAAAAACACAACTCATTTCTATATATGAATTTCAATTTGTACCTCCATTCAATCACGAATTTAAAGACTGTTGTCTTTTTTTTGGTTTGACTGGACTATTAGATTACACTATATAGTCTGTTGTGCTTATATATCACTGAATTAATTCTGATTTTCTGATTTTCTGATTTTTTTAGTGTAAAACAAACTTTTGGCAAAAAAGTCCGATTTTCTGATCCGATTCGGCCGATCCCGACCAATTTTTCTGATCCAGATCGGGATCGGTCGGTGCCGATCCCGATTCCGATACTGATTTTTCCTTCTATGCTTAAAATCTACTACTAGAAGATACACGTGCAATGAGTTCTTATCTCTTCCTCCAATTAATTACTTATGTTGGTACCACATCGTTATCGAATTAACCGCTAGAAAGCTATTGGATTTAAGCGTGTATCAAAGTCAATAAGCACCATAAAAGACAAACTCGGCAGAACCGATTTTTGACCGAGTTACGCGGTGAGCGAGTTTTGGGGCGAAAAGCAGCCGAATCGGTGGAGTCGGACCGGAATCAGCCGAGTTTTGTCCAAATCGGACCGATTCTCACGATGTGAGCCTGTGATGCTTCCATGATAAGAGGGAAATGGAGGAGACGGAGAGAGAGCGGATGGAGTAAGGATTTGGGGGCGAAATTATTGATTTTGGCTTGGGCAATGCGGGTAGAAGCTCGGGCAGAAAAGAATTAAAAAGAGAAGCACTGTGGTTGGGCCCCACTTTTAATGAATTGCCCGTGACCGTTGGAAGGCCATAGACTTTGACGGGTGGGCCAGCTAAAGAGATTTAGGTACCAATTAGAATAATTCTTGATTCTTTACTTCCATCTATAAATACTGAATCAATCTGTGGATTTTTTTTCAGAGAATTAATTAGTAAATTTGTGGTTATTATAATTTTATATAATTTGATTTTTAAGAAATTTTATTAATATACATTTTACTGTTTTTAATATATGTAATCTGTTGTTTTTACTTTATTTGAGAATTAATTAGGCAATATGTTTAGATTTAAATATTTATATTAATGGATTATTTGAGTTAATTCTTTTGACTTAACATAATATATGGATAAATTATTTTTTTATAATTTCTTTCCTATATTAGTACAAAACAAGCTTCTGTCAAAACAATCTGAGTTTCCGATCCGATTTGACCTATTCCGATTCCGATTTTTCTTTCTATGGTAAAACACAAGCAGTAATAGAGAAATCCGTAAGCATATCGGCTGAAGAATTTACTCTATAGAAATTAATAAAAAGGAAGAGAGAGAAATATAAAAAGTATATTAGTTTTTGATTGGTAGAAAAATCAGTAGGAATTCTACCGATCCTAATAATTTAAAAGTTTGGATCGGAAAAATTCCTACCAATCCTAAATCCGTTTTTTCTTTGTTTTGAATCTGACGCATAGATGGAAGGAATTTTTCGATTACATCTCTAGTAAAATATAAAAAGTTTTTAAGAAAATAGATGATTTTTTTCTATTACATCTAAATGTTAAGATACTTTATCTATTTCCTTAAAATATTTTAATATTATACTAGAAAAAATTATATATAAAAATAAAAACTGGTTTGAATTGGTAGGAATTTTACAGATCCAAACGTACTGTTGAATTATTGTAATCGATAGAATTCCTAATTGCTAATATAAAAATAGGAACATGATGTACTCTTTCTATTTCTCTATCTTCATTTTTAAGAAATTTTATTGATATACAATTTACTGTTTTTAATATATGTAATTTATTGTTTTTACTCTATTTGAGAATTAATTAGGCAATACGTTTAGTTGTAAATATTTATATTAATGGATTATTTGAGTTACTCTTTTGACTAAACATAATATATGGATAAATTATTTTTCTATAATTTCTTTCCTATTTTTTAGTACAAAACAAGCTTCTGTCAAAATAATCTGAGTTTCCGATCCAATTTGACCGATTCCGATTGATTTCATCCGATTCCAATTCCAACTGATCCAAGTTAATTTACAAGCCATAGTCTCCAGAGAGAAAATTAGCCTCTAATGAGTGCTTTAATTAGTTAACATCCACAAAAATCAAAGAAAATACAAAGTAAAAATAACTAAAAATAAGGAAGAGAAAAAATACACCAATTTCTTTGGTTTTTCTCCGTCGTCTTCACTTCGTTTCGCTTCGCTTGAGAAATCGCTTCAGACCTTCGCTCCTTTGCTCAGATTCACCGTGAAAGATTAGAAATATAGAGTGGAAAGTTCGATATGTAACCAATGATGTCTTCTTCTGTTGCTTGCTAGTCCTTTTATGGCTTCTGGAACGACTTCGGAAGCAATCCAGAGAGATTTAGCGCAATTCGACATATATTAACTTAATTGAACGGATACAACATATAATAACTTAGATTCTCGGCCCCAAGATTGCATAAGCTTGTTTTTTAGTGAGGCTATGGTATTATACATAGCACGGATTGGTATGTTTAACATAGTCTCTATATGAATATTTATTTGTAAACTAAATTTTAAATTTTTTAGAATTTTTTTACTTTATTTTAAATGAGTATAAAATCATTGTTTTTGGATGGTTGAGAATTTTCAGATCAAGTGATTTTCTATCTATCTAAAAAAATAGTAAAAAATTCTAAAAATGTAAAATTTAGTTTAGAAGTACATATTCATACGGAAATCATGTTGAACGGTTCGAATCATTGTTAGAACATTTAACTAAAAAATTTGAGTCCACAGTGCATGCCAATATGCGCTATTCATAGCAACTTTGTGCTCTAATTTGGTCATCTTTTTTTGTTGATTTTAGTGGTGGTATGAATTAATACGTGTAAAAATTGAAGTGCCTCTAATTGTTAGTATGTGAGTTATCTCTTCAAAACAGTGAAAATAATTGTTGATTTATTGATTGTATTCTCATAGTTTACAATCTACAATATCTATCCTATTTGTACAAACAACTATAGAGCAGTTAGAATTATTACCAAAAATAATAAAAGAGCCGTTGGGTAACTTTCTGTAATTGCTATGCTAAGCATCTCCAGAGAGTTGCATCTCCCATGTGTGTTTTATTATATATTTTGAACAGCATCTTGCTCCTAATTTTCATTCGTTAATTATCTATTAGACAACTCAGAGGTATCTCATCTCACTGTTATTGTTGTTTAAATAGTCTAAGAAGTTCACTGCCCCACGTACAATGTCAACATTTTTTTATTTGAAGGAAATATATATATATTTATAACAAAGAAAAGTTTATTTACAAAGTTCCTAGGCGTAATACTCCTCGTAATTATATACAATCTAAGATAATTAAATAGTCTAAGACGCTAGACTAGGAAATTAACTAATAGATTTTTAATGTCAACAATGAAAATTGCTTAATATTCAAAATAAACTGGCATCATATTTGAGACAAAAAAGGCATCAAATTTGACAAGAATATTCTCTCTCTGTTTTTTTTTGTAATCTAATAACTGTTATTAAATATTTCTTTTATTTTTGTTTATCAATTGAAAAAAGTACCAAAATATAAAAAATTCTAGTCAAAACAAAAAACAGCTTTTGCCAATTGGAATAAATAACTAAACAAAATTTACTTGCCAACTTTCTAGCAATTAGAGCAAATAAATACAAAATAAATAATACAAATACAAATAATTATAACAATAACAGTAATATTAATAATAAGAAAATACTTGAAATTTCTCTTATTGCTGAACTAAAGCTCTGAAAAATTTCTCACTTCTGTACCAGTCTTTCATGTGAAATGTCGCCCACGACTGGTACAGCAATGGCCTTCAGATGCTGGGCCATGGCTAATGTTACCCCAAACTTTTCTGACATGTTGACCCCACAATTCACCCCCTCTTCTGACAGCTTCCAATCAAACCGATGCAACAAGGACCCCAACATCAAGTGTACCATTCTGTACGCGAGTGGCAAACCGGGGCAAATTCGCCGGCCAGCACCAAATGGTATTAACTCGAAATAGCGACCCTTGAAATCAATCTCCTTCTCCAAGAACCTCTCTGGCAAGAATTTGAGTGGATCTGGCCATGTTGTTTCGTCCCGACCAATCGCCGATATGTTGACTAGCAGCTACATGTGATGAAGCGAGTCAGAAGGAAAAACAAGTTTTCTATTAAATGAAACATAGAATACCATAGTACGTACTATATCAATACAATTTGCAGGATTTGAGAGAATTATGATGAATTTTCAAATTTTCATTTTTTGTCTCATTTGCATCATAATCCCAATGCTGGGGAGACCTAACATGCTATTGTAGCCTGCTATTTGAAATTAAGTAAAGAGTGTTAATATGTACTTGGAAGAATAATTTGCTGAAGTTACTCGTTAAAATATGACTACCAACTGCTAAATTAGTCTAATAAAACAAAACAAATGTATATTTGACCCAAATTAAAATCCTGTTGTCAACTATAACACTTTATTGTCTTTATAACCAATAATCTCTAGTCTTTACCTTAGCGCCCTCAGGGATCAAATAACCGCCTAATTCGACGGTTTCTTGAGCACGACGTGGAAGAAGAAATGGCACTGGAGGATGCAGTCGCATAGTTTCTTTAACGACCGCTTGGAGATAGGGGAGTTGCCGAGTTGGCCAATATCAGACTCCTCCATTTCTCTCTCTGGGCCGATGACCGATGCCAATTCATTGCGTACCTTTGCCTGTGTTACAGGATTTTGCAACAACTCGGCCATTGCCCACTCGACAGTACTTGAGCTTGTGTCAGTTCCAGCAGCAAATAAGTCCTGATGCCAGAATAATCAATTAAAATTTTGGATGCATCATTTAACACGAGTAAAACAGAGTCAGTGTTGACATGCTTACCTAAATACATAATTAATTATTAACCGACAAATATAATTAAAAAAAGTAGATGATTTTTTCCATATAACACAATCCTTAAAAATTTTATGGGAGCTGAAATGCGACAGTCCTTAAAAACAGAGTCAGTGGAAGAATAGTTACTGTAAATACGGATTTGAGCGGTGGTCGGAAATCTCTACCCCCTTCCCCTAGTTGACTATCAAGCAATACATCCAAGAAATCATCGTGGCTGATAGAACCCTCTTCCCTCTTCTTAATTCGATGGTCGATCTGCTCATCAAAAATTTTATGTAAAAAATTGAAAAGAGGGTCCATTTTTCGCTGTACACCCATCAGATCTAGTGGGGTAAGCACAGGGAAGAAATCAGATACATTTGGGCATCCTGCAAACTCCATGATGCTTTCAACCGTCTTCTTGAACTCTTGTGATGAATCCGAGTCAAAGCCGGCAAGATTAGTCTAGAATATAGTGCTTGATAGTAAGTTTAGGGCGGTAGTAAACGCCACCCACCCGATCTCTACTGGAGCTCCCTTTAGAAATAAGTCAAAATTAGATTAAAATCCAACATTAAGTTAGATACTTGGTACCAGCCAATTGTTTGGTACCGATGCAACACCTTTCTGTTCCTATGACAGATGAGTTTCGCCCAATTTTTTTTTCTTAAATAACAAAATATTGATGCTTCCTGGAATAGTGGATCAAAATAAATGAATCCCAATGAGGGTTCAACTCTCGATATCACTCAGAAAAAGAAAAGAAGGTCGACTCTGGACGGATTTTCTTCACTAAAACAATTGCAAAAATTAAAATTCTGAATTAGAGAAGGTTGGATTCAAGTACCTCTTCAGCGGATTTAGAGACAAATCCAATAATTCTTGCACCTTTTTCCTTCTAAGTAACAAATGGGAATCAAGCCTTTGAGTAGTGAATAACTCAGTTGTACAAAGCCGGCGGAGGGACCGCCACCGTGGACCTGGTGGAAGCCATGCCATGGACCACTTATGGTGGGCTTGTGCCCGTACCGCATCAGCCTGATGCCGGCCAGCTAATGCGAGGTCGTGATTTTGAAAAATCTTCTTCACATATTCATGAGAGGAGACGATGATCGTTGTTACTTGACCTAGTTGGAGGGAGAATATGGGTCCATAGGTTTTGGAGAGAGAGGTGAAGGTTATGTGAGGCTGGCTTGTGGGACCCAGTTGTAGGAGGTTCCCTACCAGGGGATATGGTTTGGGACCTGGAAGAGGATAGAGAGCTTTATTTCTTTTGTTTTTTTGAGATAAGAGAAAGATAGAGAGCAGAAAGATAGAGAGTAGAATCAGCAGGGATAGAGTGTTGTCTACCATTTTGATTGGTGATTGGGGTGGGAGAGATTAATTTGAAGACTATAAATAATACGAGGATGGTTCCAATGTCTCTATTTTTATAAACTTTAATAACTTAAAATTTAAAACTTTAAAGTCAAAATAAAATAGTTGGTATGATCTATATCATTTTATCTATGCACGTGTAAAAAATTATGACATTTTAATTTTGTTTTGGTTGTCATCAAGAGCTTGTAAAAATGTACTAATGTGGATAATTTCTAGACGTTGAATTTTCAACTTATTGATTCACATAAAAATAAAATTGAAATAAGATAATTTTTTATGAGCACATAGAGAAAATAACATAGATCACATCTAACAGTTTTATTTTGATATTTATAATTGAAATTTTGAATTATTAACATTTTAAAAATAGAGACACAGTGAGACACAAAAAATAGAGCCTTTTGAATCTTCCTCAAATAATATTTGTTGAGGAAAAATGGTTAGATATTTGTTGATTTCCCTAACTTTGCAAAGGGTTAAATATTTGTTAGTAAATGAATGGCAAAAAGTCTTTTCAAACCGCGTTTGCTGATATTTCTAACTTTCCAAGAATAAATGGGTCAGATAATTGTTAATAAATGAATAGCAAAAGGTCTTGCAAGATCACATGGGCTGATAGGAACATATCTGCTATGCAATGTTCCCTTCTTTTAACTTGTTTTAGGTCATTTTCAATCCACTGTGTCTCCACCATATACCGTACTACTTTGCTAGGTCCCACTTTGTTGTTTATTTTCCTCTCTGCTAGCACACTTGGTTGATAATTTCGACCTAGTAAGTATCTACTTTTATAATTTTTAGGTTATATTGGATAATTCATCAATTACTTGGAAAATTTGGATGACAATTAGTTTAAACTAATTATATGGTATGGATTGATTGTGCTTACTACAGCATATTAGTTAACTGAGTTGTTTAATTCAATTAATTAGTTAAATTTATTGTTAACAATTGTTCATTTTGTGTATTTTTTTAGGACTAATTAAAATGACAATCAGTCGTGCTTGGATGTATGAGAGGGAATTGAATGATATTACTCTGAACCCACTATTTGTCGTCGGGGTGTGGAATGTTTTCTAAATTTTGCATTTTCAAACCCCCGTGTGTTATTTGAACGAAATGGTAAGAATCGCATTCGATGCCCATGTGCTTTGTGTGATAATAGGAAATTCGTGGTGATGTTAGCAAACATTTATTGAGGAAAGGATTTCGTCCCCTTCATTATAGTTGGTATAAGCATGGTGAGCCATTTCTTGATAACAATGTAGACGATGAGGGTTTTGAAAATAATAGAATGCAGACAATGATATTAGATGCTACTCGTCCTGATTTCAATTGGGATGCATCAAACTGTGAAGAGCACCCAAATGCAAAAGCAAAGGCATTTTATGAAATGTTAGAATCAGTTAATGAGTTGTTATGGGAAATCAAGGTAATTGAAAATAGCACTGTAAATGTGAAAAACAGTCGGTATTCTGTTGTCACTCAATGCTTGAATCTAAAATTAGATTTCCAAATGAGTGAGGATAATTTCAATCGGATGATGTCGATGATAAAGAGTATGCTAGCTCCCTATAGGTGAGAAATTACCTGAAGACTTTTACCATGCCAAAAGGATGGTTTGTGGATTTGGTATGGAGTACAAAATGATTGATGTGTGTCCAATAATAGTATGTTGTACTACAAAGATGATGAGTTCAAAGATAAGTGTGACACATGCGGAGAATCTAGATACAAATTAAACCCCAGCTCAAAACAATTATGGAAAACTAGTTCCACGAAAAGTTTTGCACTACCTTCCTATTACTCCGAGGCTTCAAAGGTTGTATTTGGTTCCTAATATCGCAGAGCATATGAGGTGGCATAAGAAAGGATTTCGGGAGAATCCCGGTCTTATGGTGCACCCAGCCGATGGAGAAGCATGGAAGAAGTTTGATGAGAAGCATACACTAGTGGAGAACCAGATATCAAGAATGGTCAAAAAGGGACATCAGGAACAGACATATAGGCGATACTGACCCAAGCGTTATTGATAGTACCACTAATCAGGATCGTTCAAATAGCCGATACTGATTCCCTAATCAGGAATGGTCATTTGGTATTAGCCATTACTAATTCAGACAATCAAGGATGGTCTATATTAACAGCCGTTCCTGATTTATAGTATCAAGATCGGACTATTCTAAATAGCCGTTCCTGATTTATAGTATCAGGATCGGATGTACTGTAGCCCGACACTATTCATTAGATGTCAACATCGGTCAATACTAAACAGTCGATCCTGATTCCTTTTTTTTTTGCCAATTATTTTTGTACCACAATTCTAGTTAATCATACTATATTTGCTGGCCAATAATATTCAACACTCAACAATTCCAATTAATCATATTATATTATATGAAAATATCACTAAATTTACAAAATCAAAGTATCTCATTATTATTCAATACTCCCATGAACAGATCTAAAGAGTTAAGCAAATATTAACCCAAAAACAGATCGATCTTGCACAAAACCCCAACCCACTATCAGACCTATCTACTCAAGCACAAAAAAGAAGGCGGCCTATCTCTACGAGAGGAAAAAAGGGCTCAAAAAACCCAACTACCGAATACAACATATAAAGACTTAAAATTCTCGGCCCCGAGATTGCATAAGCTCGTGTTTCAGTAATAGTACCATAATGGCCCCAAGATTGCATAACCTTTAGGTCGAATATAGGCCGAACTTAATTTTGTTTTTTTATTGAAAATAGGAGCATGGCTAGGCCTGAGATAACTTATTGCTCTGAGTCTGAGGCCACTTGGCTGAGACTTAAGTACTTTAGAGTGGAGTAGGTCCAATGAATTCCAAGACCATCCGGTCTGTTTTAAGATCTGTGTGCATGGAAACTAAAGCGGAAAGTACAAGTATTAAAGTAGAGTGGACGGATCTTAGCACGGATCCGATTAGGAAGCAATGACTTAACCTCTGCAATTAATTCAACTTTCCTTGCTTAACACTTTGTTTGGATGGAGAGTAGAGGAAGTGAAGGAATGGAAAGAAAAGAAATTTTTTTTTCGAATTATGTTTGGTTCACAAAATTATGTTAGAGCTGAAAGGTACAAGAAGAGAAAGGTAAACTTACATGATTATAATCAATAGAACCAATTTCTCTCTCGAAACGATAAATATTAATATGTAACCTTTCAATTACAACAATATATAATAGAGTATGGCTAATTTGCTTTCGGAAGCATTTCGGAGAGGTGCTTACGGGGGCATATCTTAGTATTTGATGTTCAAACAAAAAATCCAAACGGGTTTAGGCTTTAGGCTTTAGGGATGTTCAATCTATATTAAAATGTACTTGGAGATCAAATTTTATATTTTTTGGAATTTTTTTACTATTTATTAAGCTGGTTTGAAAACCGCTGTTTTTATTAAATTTATGCACCATTGAAAACAACGGTTTTCAAACCAGCTTAATAAATAGTAAAAAAATTCCAAAAATGTAAAATTTGGTCTCCAAGTACATTTTAATATAGATTGAACATCTAATAGTTTGGATTTATTATTTGAACATCAAATACTAAGATATGCCCCCGTAAGCACCTCGTCCGAAATGCTTCCGGAAGCAAATTAGCCATACTCTATATAATATGTGAATTTTTAAATCTAAAAAACAAGTAAGAAAATCAGAGTGAAACTGCACGAAACGGCACGACACGCGTGTCGGTTACGAAATGGTATGACACGTGTGTCGGTTACATGCAGTGCCTCGTATGTCCCGTGTTGTGACCATCTTTAGAAAATTTACCACAACACGGCACGTCATACGAAAGATCTAGTCAGGGTACGGCACATGGTAATGCGAGTCATGTGTAATTATGACCGTTAGATTTTGATCAAATGGTGAATCTTGAATAAACTAACCTAAATTATGATCAAATGGTCACGCGAGTCACGTGAGATCACGGCATGTTTGGGCACAGCATGACTCACGTAGCGTGACTATTCGTGTGCCGTGACTATCCCTTGACATTTTAGTTACGGCACGGCATGACATAGTACGAGACCAAAATCATGACGTATTGCACGTGTTTTCCACTTTAGGGCTGCCCCTCATATCATCAATGGCGAAATCTTTCGATGATGGAGAACTAGATGCGCCGTAAGTGGATGCTGGAGGCGCCACGTTATTTGCACACGAACTTAAGGGATGCACCGTGTTCACATCTGATTCGGGCTGGTCCAGAATGGAGATGTTTTCGTGGGTTCTCATTGGAAGCTGGAGATCCAAATAATTTCGATCCGAAATTTCGGCCAGTTCGCAAGTCCAGTTTCCAATGATCAATACATGAGGTACTATTTCGGCAAGTGAAAGCTAAGCCCAATTTCAGAGCTTATTGTATACTGGTCCATTGTTTATTGGGTCAAGTATCAGAGAACGGAGTAGATCTGATGGGCATCAGAATTAATTTTGGGTCTAATCCACATTAAGATATATGCACACGGAAATTAAAGCAGCTATACACATATTTTAAAACGGAACACATGAATCTTAATGTAAATTGGACGAAGATGGAACCCATAGAACCAAAGTAGATCTAATGCCCATTGAACCTACTCTGAATCCCAAGTGTCGCCAGACGTTCTACAAACAGATATCTGTGACAGACTGAGGGGATTTTTGATGTCTTTTTAGTTTTTTACAATTGTATGGTAACAGGCTCACAGCATAAGATAAAAGTGGAGAGATGCTGAAATGCTGATAGAGTAGAAGAGTTATAAAAGATAGGATTTTGGGTAATGTATACATCGCCATGTCTTTTTCCAATGAAAATATTGGATTAGATTTGAGAAAATTATGAGTTTAATTAATATATGCCTATCCGTTGAAAGCTAGAATACTGTTTGTTTTCCTTTATACATTTTACTATAACTTATTATCTAAATATGCTACCTATAGCATAATGACATGCCGTACTACCTCTTCAAAAATTTATTAGATATGCATCAACGACGAATTCAAAACATGAAACCCGATCTACTTCACGAGTGATGCATTTACATATAAAAATTATAAATGTTTAAATTAATTTAGTATAAAATCAAACAGTAAAAAAATTAAAGATTTATAAGTTAATTTTAATACATTCATTTTTCATTATTTTTTTATCACTTAACTTTATACTCTAGAAATACAAAAATCTATAAATTTTATATATAAATGCATCACTCGTGAAATAGATCAGTTTTAATTGTTTGGATTAATTATTTGAAGTTTATTCATTAGATTTTTTAGGAAGTAGCACAACACGTCACTATGTTACAAGTAGCACACTAGCCTTTTCCAATAAATAATAGTACAAATCAGCTGGTGAATTTTGACCACAACGAGACTCATCTCAGCAAGATAATTGCAATATAACCAAGTTCGAGACCAGCATTTTTATGTTTATATACTACTATCTCAGCTCTTTACAAGAATAATAACCAAATAACATAATTTAATTAACAAAACCAAAAAGCAAAGGCAAAATTACCAACATAACAAAACAACAACATTTCTACACAAACACTGATATACTGATATAACATGATCTTGCCCCAAAATTTTTAAAAATCGCGGTAGATTGGCTGTGGGGACCACTTAAGATGCAAATTCAATTTACCAGACTTGGCTCCCTCCAAAGGAAAACTCTCTCTGTACTCTTCCTCTTGTATAACTCTAGTCAATGTCAATATGCACCTTCCCATATAGTCCTAAGATGTTCCAAATGATATAAAATTAATATAATCAATTGCCAATAAGTAGGAGTGTTCATTGGTTCGGTTCGGTTAAAACCAAAACAAAATAGGCAAACCAAACTTCTATTCGGTTTTCAAAAATACAACCGAACCGACCGAAATAAACTTATCAACTAAATTTAAAACCAGACCAAACAAATCGAACTAAATTTCGGTTTGTTAGGTTGAACCGAAATAAGAAGATTAATCATAAACATAAATCTTTTAGTTATTATTTTGAACCGAACCAAACATTATGTTGTAATTTTTGAAACTCTTTAAATGTTTGGTTTGGACGGGGGACGGGTTTAAAAATTGTGGTTGGTTCGGTCTAACTGGTTTTTAAAATTTCTAAACCGAACCGAACCGAACTATTAAACTGATTTCAAAAAATGAACAAACCGATCCATTTAACCTTTTAAATCAAACTCTCTCGGTTCGATTTAAAACTAATTGAACCGGACCCGATGAACACCCCTACCAATAAGGGATAATAAAAAAAATGAGAACAGCACAAGATCTACCATAACACTATCACTTGTATTATAACCAAATAAGAAGGAAGCGTACCTTGCCAAATGTATCATGGTCCCAGACTTCTAAAATAAGCATATCATGGAGCCCATCTTCCACAACAAAATCGAACATTTGATCCCATGTTGGATTTAAGCTTTCATTTACAACCTACGACAACAAGGGTAAAATTAAATCATTTTTGGTAAAAGTGTCCTAAATATAATCACTTCATAGTTTCGAATAGTTATTTGCTGAGTTTTCTCTTCATTCGGAATTACAGAAGAGATCAAAGGGTATTTTGGATAGTGTGAAAAAACATTAGGTACTAGTAGTAATCGATAAAACTTAAAATCGCAGGAGAAATTTCTGTTTCTTGAGGTTCTATACAACATGAGTTTCCCTGTATATTTGGATCTCCTAAAGGAGGGTAATCTCGGAAACTTGTAAAAAAATTGAAAAGAGGACTATCCAAAATTTGTATGCATTTATACTTTGTAGTTTTAAATTGAAAATTTGTAGTTTTGTCTATTAAACTTTGTAATTTTGTATGCATTTATTCTTTTTAGTCCCTTTTATTAAATGAAATTACACCACTGGATTTTTTAAGTAAAGGGAAAAAAAAAAGATATTTTAATTCATTTGGCAAAAATGCTTACTCTAGTTTTGTGCTTAGTCTTAGATTTCTTCATATTGAGAACAACATATGGATCTGATTTTCCCGCAATATCCATTGCCGGCAAGTCCTCTGCAGAAACCACATTCACAGAAAGCACGCCCCGTGTTATGACTTCCTTCTTCCTACTTTTGTTGCCTTGACTGCTCCCATTTGGTGTCCCATTTTGTGAGTTTCTTATAGTTCTCTCTAGAGAAGTCATGCTATAATCCTTATCAAACGGGTTTGAAATCTCATTCTTCATGTTGTATGGAATGTATAATAGTTCCACGTGTACCTTCAATATTTACCAGCACGGTTAGCTTGTTCAGAATTAGAGAAATTGATAAAAACTGAGGCTTTGGTACTATGCATAGCACAGATTAGTCCGTACTATGGATCAATATCTCCATTTTCAAAGTCCAAACAGTTGATCTGAACTGTTCAACATGATCTCCATTTGAATATGTACTTGTACATCAAATTTTACATTTTTACTATTTTTTTAGATAGGTAGAAAATCACTTGATCTAAAAATTCTAGACCACCAAAAATAGTGATTTTCTACCTATCTAAAAAAATAGTAAAAAAATTCTAAAAAATAAAAAATTTAGTCTGTAAGGGCATTTTCATATGGAGATCATTTGAAAATGGAGATATTAACCAGCATTGGTAGTGTTTCGCTTCATGGTTCTGTGATTGAATTTGACATTATGATAACTAAATGCAAATCACATTAGGTCATCCGGGTTTTAGTTTTGAACAGAGAAACTGACATGCCTGTATGACCCGACTAAAGCTGACTAGATCAGTTGCTAACATAATGCAAAAACTTAGTGTGAGGCTACAGTACTATGCATAGCGCGAATTGTTCCATACTATGAATAAGTACCTTCTTTTTCAAAGTTCAAATAGTTGATCTGAACCGTTCAACAGACTAAATTTTACATTTTTAGATTTATTTTTACTATCTTTTTAGATAGGTAGAAAAAATCATACTACTGAATGGTCTAGAATTTTTAGATCGATCCAACTGATATTTTACCTATCTAAAAAAATAGTAAAATTTCATTTCAAGTACATTTTCATATGGAGATCATGCTTAACGGTTCAGATCGACTGTTTAGACTTTGAAAATGGAGATATTGATCCATAGCACGGACCAATCTGTGCTATCCATAGTACCATAGCCTCACTCACTTTTAAATTATAAGTATACCTGGCCTCGATCCTTGGTATCTCGCTGGATCTCTAAATCCTTAACTAGTTTCACCCATATATCTTTCACTTTTCCCGGCTCGAGATCTTTCAAGGAAAATTGTGCACAGCCAATGAGCTCGGCTGCTTGAAGCCCCTCATCATCGTAAATCTTGACCGTCAGATGTTGCGTCGATACATCCTCCACAATGAACGCAAAGTGTTCGTTCCATATTGGGCTCAGATCATTGTTCTGTGTTAATAATTTTAATCAAATTATTAATGAAATGAGGCAAGTTTAAGTTGGATTCAACCTCCTAGATACAAACTGTATACCAACTGATGTTTACTATTTTTTTCGAATATGCTTGGAGACCAAATTTTATATTTTTTAGACAAGTACAAAATCACTGTTTTTGGATGGTCCAAAATTTTCTGAAAAACAGTGATTTTGTACCTATCTAAAAAATAGTTAAAAAATCCGAAAAAATATAAAATTTGGTCTCAAAGCACATTTTATTATGGAGATCATGTTGAGCGGATTGGATCGACTATTTGGACTTCAAAAACAAAATAAGAACATGAGGCACGAATGAGGCATGAAAGACGTGAGACATTTGAATCCTTCTTAAGAAATTTAGTCACATTCTTAGATAACGGAATGAGGCAAGTTTAAGTTGGATTCAACCTCCTAATACATATGTTGTGGTTTGTACCAATATTGGTTGGTACATGCTTTGTACCAGCTGGGTATTACTATCAGGATTTTGTGCTTTTATGAAAACTCTTTTTTTTTTTTTGGGCATTTCTGTCATACAAATTAGGCAAAAGGACATGAGGAGATGAAAATAGGCAATTTTAATGACTCTTGAACTTACAATAGTTTTAGTTTTCTTCATTTTGTCTGGTAATGGGCGAATGTACACTACAGCAAACGGGTCAGATTTCCCAATTAAGTCCTTGTTCGTCAAATCCCGTGCTTGAACGAGCTTCACTTCTAATGTCCCCATTGGTTTCAACTCCAAATCACTGAAGATATTACACAAAATTAAAAAAAAAATCAAGTACAAAACCTATGTTCTGAACATAATTATGAATTAAATCTAGCATTCTCTAGCACAATGTTTAATTTTGCGGCTCACATGCACTCCACATGAAACATTACTTTACCAAACAAGAATCTTTGTTGAGATTCAAATTCTTGCTTGTAATATGCTCTAAAAAAATTATTTCACGGAGATATAGGAAAATATGTTTAGTTCTAGCATGTTATACTGCAAGATAAGATGTTTATTGTACTATTCCCCTTGTAAAGTTATTAAAATAAATGCAGATATTCCAATCCAAGCAGGAATAGGCAAATGGAAACAATTGCAAATGAGTAAATAGAATTCCAACTTGATCCCACAGGCAAATATTTTTTAATTTTTTTTAAGGTCAGTTGGCGAAATGCCCACTACCAATTAGTACTAGTGCAGGAGAAGTATACAATTTAAATATATAGTACAAGTTGTTAGAGTGGCTACATGCATAATTCTAATTATGAAGAAGGTTTGACAAGTACCTATAGTCTCCAGGAATTATGGGAATAACCTTTCGCACTGGCCACATCAAGGTATCTTCAATAGCATTACGTATTGTTGCCTAGTGATGTATAAATCATGTAATCATTTATATCAAAAAAATCTAACAATATAAACTGCAACAAAATAACTAATGAAAATGCCCAAATTAACCCTCATCAGTCATTAGTGGAGATCATGTGACAGGTACAGCACATTTCTCAGTCTACAGGGATATAACAATGTAGGAGAGATTTCTCGTTTTGAATGTGTATACATTATATGTCAGATTTTAAAGGGGCATAAAATAAGTCACCCGAAATTTAAAATTTGAATCAAAATGATACAAATTTTCAAACCTCAATAGCATCGGAAACTCCAGGTAAGGATGAAAGGTCCCCTCCAATGACCTTTAATTTAAAGTCCAATTTTTTCTACAAGAAAAAAAAAATTGCTTTTTTAAGGACTCATTTTCTGGTAAGTAGGAAATATGATTGTATTTGTACGTATTTAAAAATACAAAGAAGTAATTTCAACCTTCTCTCTCAAGGAGAAGCAAACAGCTCCAAAGCATGGTAATTGGTCGACCAATGGCTTCAATATTAACCGAAATACCCCTGTAAAGCTCAAATTCTTTACCTAAATAAAGCAAATAAGGAAATAGCATCATAAAGTAGATAATAGTTTCTCTTGATCTATCTCTACTCAAAGTATACTCATTAGAAATCATAAAGTAGCTATTATTCATGCTGTGGATTTACCTGTATGGGAAGAGCAACGCCTATATGTGTTTTAATACCAAGAATAATACTTGAATTTGCATCCCAGTTCATCTCTAATTCCATTACAATTCCCGAATCATCCGCTTCAATAATTGAAATTCCTTCAAAAGGAAAAAAGAGAAAAGAAACTAACTTTTACCTTTTAACAAGCAAACAATCAAATAAATTTTCATTCTATTAAAATGGAAGATAAGTAAGTCTAGAGAACACAACATTTAAAATTTCCAAGCATGAATACGTACCAGTAAATTGTGGGGCAACAGTACCAAGAGTCAACTTTGAGAATTTAAGAGAAGCCAAGATAACAGGTCTATACTGCTCAAGAGTTGGTTCAACTGATGCTCTTATTAGTTCTGACGCTGCCTAAGGAAGAAACAGTATCAAAAGGATATACCAGAAAGATATAGAAGAAATTCCCATGTGCCCCTCTAAAAGGTAGAAATTATCATAAATACTCTCTTACTTTCCTAATTTCATCAGAACTACCAATACTATCCATCTTTTCTCCTCATTCTTTTACCAGTACAGGGCATGTTACATCAATAATGCGAAAAAATAACATACCTGATCTACGTAAGGCCAGATTTTAACCAGCTCTTGATTTAGCCATTTTAACTGTACAAAGAACAAAGTTTGAATACCAGTGCATCATGAATTAAAATTACTTCAAAAAACATGGATTCTCAAGTAACAAAGAAAATGATGGACAAATTTACCTTCTGCTGCCTGGAAAATACAACCCATGAAGGGTACACATCAGCTGGGAGAATCTTTCTAGAATCTTCTACTGTCATCCTCGCAAAACTAGCAATTGTAGCAGCCTGTACCAGTAGTACATAGGTTTAGATACAAGACCAGTACTTTCTGATACTCAGTACCAATATTACTTCCCAGTATCCACAGTTCTAATTATAGAAACATCTAATTTTATTCACTGAAACTAAATCAACTAACTATTCATAGAATTCAAAATGAAAACCTCACAAAAAGCACACAAAAAAACAGTAATAGAAACAGATCCAGTACCAATGCGCTTCTTTGCTTCGATCTGGAATTCTCTGATTTGGCAAAGGCCATAATCAATCCGATCCCGACGACGATACCAAACACCAATCCGAGGAGAAACCCCATTTTTCTCAATTCTCTCCAATTTCAGATAAGCAACCGACAAAAAATGTAGAGGAATAAAAGGATAGTTACTGTTCAGTGGGTTTTTGAGAAGGAAAGAGATTTTAAGAATTTGTTGGGCTTGTTTGAAAGAGATCGGAGATCTTGGAAGATAGCGAACCGTTTCTCTTCAAGATTCCCTAAAGTACCTCAAAATTTGTATTTAAATCCATACCGTGATCTGGCCTCTCTGCATTCTACCACGGGCCAGATTGGGCCAGATTCTGATCGAACGGTATTAATATAAACCCACAATTTGAGGTACTTTAGGGTGGAATTTCTACTTTCCGAATTAAATCACCTACGGTAACATAATAATTGGGTTTGAATCCATACCATCCGATCTGTTTTAGCACGAATATTAAAGAGTCCTCTTGCATTAACTCCGATCGGACGGTCTAGATCCAAACACAAATATTCCGTTACATCAGAGAGTAACGATTTCTTTTTTCCCGAGTCAAAAAATAAAAAAATAAATAAGTAAGATGGAGAAATGAGTTTGAAAAGCACAGGGGTTTAGAAAGAGACGAGAAATATTTCTTGGATTTGGTCTAAGATTTATGTGCAAGTATCTACGAGTACTTTTAAAAGGGGGAAGTTCATGTATACCACCCAAAAAAGGTCGAAATTATGTATTTATGTAAATTATTGATTTAAATTTGTAAAGTATCTATTTTATTCGTTATTAAATAATTAAAAAAAATGTAGCTTGTTTAAGAGAAATATTTAGTCTACTAATTTGTCAGTTTTGAAAAAAAAAATTCATTGTGTATTCGTCAAAAGGAGAAAAATAAATCATTTGTCCTCGGAAACCTATCAGTTAGAAGACCGGTCATTTTTCTTACACATACTACATATTTTTTTAATTAAATAAAGAGTAAAATAAATACTTTATAAATTAAAAAATGGGTTTTAATTGGATAATTGATGAGTTTTTAAAATTTGGAAAGTTAAATATGATATTATGAATGTTGTAGGAAAAAATATGTAATTTCGAGATTTTTGAGGAGTCTATATAAGATTCTTCCTTCAAAAAAAAACTAGTGATAAATAATGACAAAAACTACACCTACCGTATGTTATTAGTTATTAGAATTAAAAACTTCAAAAATTATATATTTTTTTTTATAATTCAACAAAATGTTGAACTTTAATTCTTATGATTATTCAGAAAAAAAAGTGATAACACTATAGATATAAATATTCTAAAATTCATGTATATATATATATATATAATTTCTATGATAAGTATAAACACTTTCGACATACAGATAAAAAATCTAGGCATAATCGGTTATATACCCATCAAAACTTTTGAATTTGGATATTTGCCCATATCCTATTCAAAATTTACCTCAAATTTGAATAGGATATGGGCAAATATCCAAATTCAAAAGTTTTGATGGGTATATAACCGATTCCCCCAAAAATCTATTAGTATATGTTTATTTTTCCAAAATAATAATTGTTAGAATTTTATTATTCATTCTTAATTTTCGTTCGATCTTTCGTTAAGGACATAATGTTTTGCTATTATAAAATAAAATAATTTCTTGATAGTTATCAAATAAAAAAAATCGAGTCATTATCATTTTTAATAAAATAAGTATTTTCATTTAAGTTAGATGTAAAATTTTAATTTTTTTTGTATAAATTTGGTCATGTATTATATTATGTATTATGTATGCGCGTACTTATATAGATACTATATAAAAATATGTTAATTTTGTAATAATTTATGTATATTCATATACATATGTAAGTATTTAAATAAACTAACAATCAAATCAGTTGACCCGCTAGTCTGACTAGTAAATTGTTGATCCGAGGTTTTACCGAGTCAATGTCTGGTCGGTTCTGATAACATAGATGAAGAGACATAATTATATTTATTATCAGTAATAACAATTTCTACTAATATTTAATTATTATCTTTAATTGAAACATGAAATTCCCCATTTATATTATCATTTTTTTTTTCATTTTTGGTAATATGAATATTTATTTATAATAAAAGTTCAACTATTGCTAATTATTTTTTTTTAAGAAACCGTCACAATGTCATGATTATTAATTTTCATTAATTCCATAAGCCAAGTAATAGATTGAATAAATAATTAGAAAGAATTTTTGCAATTAGAGGGAAGAAACTTTTACATAGGGTTTTGCCTTTAACGTTAGTCTACTTTCTTTGATTTTGTAGTAGTTTAATTAGGTTTACACAAACATTAGTACATAAATGTAAAGCGTATATACACGTTTGCTTAAAATTTTCACTAAATTCGTGTCCAGAGCAAAAAAAACACTTTTCTGAAAATTTTCTCCAAAAATCTAATGAAATTGTACACGGTTTAACGGCTTACATCTGTGTATAAATGTGCTACAGTATTCATACACGGTTTTTAGTAACTAACCGTGTACAATTTGAGCAAATTGTACACAGTTTTTAATAAAAAACCGTGTCTGAATGTTGGAGGGCATTTTCAGAAGTTCTCGAACACATTTTCGGAGGGGAGTATACGAGATGCTCCATCAATTTTACATGGTTTTATTGTATAGTCTATACGAGATGCTCCATCAATTTTACATGGTTTTACTGTATAGTCCGTGTGTGATGAAATAAATACAAATTTTTCCACGTCATCGCTTTGTGCCTTCCTGTTATAATACATCTCTCTATTTTTTCTAAGTTATTTCTAAAGCATCTCTTCCCTGTAGGTTGTACATGGCCGTTCTCTGAGTGAAGTAAATCTAAACAGGAGAGGCTAGAGCGAGGGATAAGGCAAGAGAGGTGATATCTTCAAACAGTCATAAAACGGCGCTCGAATGTCTGATTTCAGCAATTGACCACTTTTGAAAAAGCTTGCGAGAAGATGCATGCATTGTTGACCGCTATATCGTTTTTTGGAATTTAGAATTGTAAAAAAAACAAAGGGAATAGTCTCAAAACTTGAGTTGAATTTTCCGATTAAGTTTTTTCATCTCTAATTTTTTATTGTTTTGTCATTTACCATACTTCTTCTTAGACATTGTTCATGTAAATGTATGAAGTCTCAGATTTAGGTTTTTTTGTTATACTTTTAATTTTTTTAATTAGAATGTTATTCATGTAACTAATAATATGTGATGTAATTGTAATTGTTGTATATATATTGGTAAATGTAGTGTTGTAGTGTTTATATTTGAAATTTAGTTTAGTGTTTTTGGTATTTAGATCTATGGTTTAATTTGAATTCAGATAAAGAGTTTGATTTACATTTAGATCTAGGGTTTCATGTGATTTTTTCTCAAAAAAATTCTTGAATTACACACGGTTTTTTATTAAAAACCGTGTAGGTAGTGTTTTTATAAATGGCTTTACTTTAAAAAAAGAGAGAATTTCACGTATACCCCTCAAAAACTTCAAAATTACGTATTCCCCCTCTAAAGTTTGAAATTACATATTTCCCCCTCTAAACTTCAAATACTCACAAATTTACCCATTTTATTGTCTTTTATATTAAAACTCATTCTAAATTTATAAAATACCCATTTTACCCTTTATTAAAAACATATAAAGCCCATCAGACTCAAATTTGAATCTGAACGGTTCATCTACCGTCCGAATTGCTTTTAGATCTGTGCGCGCAAGATTGGCACAAATCTTGATGCGAACACACATGCATATTGAAGTGACATGCACAGATCTTAATGCGATGCGCGCAGATCGGAATTGCTTTAAGATCTGTGCATGCTAGATCAGCACGAATATTGAAGCGATGCGCATAGATCTTAATGCGATGCGCGCGGATCGGACGGTAGAGGAACCCTTCAGATTCAAATTTGAATCTGATGGGCTTTTATATGCTTTTAATAAATGGTAAAATGGGTATTTTAAAATATTAGAATGAGTTTTAATATAAAAGACAATAAAATAGGTAAATTTGTGAGTTTTTGAAGTTTAGAGGGGGAAATACGTAATTTCAAAGTTTAGAGGGGGAAAATACGTAATTTTGAAGTTTTTGAGGGGTATACATGAAATCCCCCCTTAAAAAAATTGTGTATGATAACTTTTGGTGAAAAAAATCGGCGAAAAAAAATATTGATTATCACGGTTTTAATAAAAAAACCTGTTTAATTAGGATTAGTGTTTTGTACACGGTTCGAAAACTGTGTAAAATTTAGCAAAAAATTGTACACGACTCCCATAGACACAGTTCGAAAACCATGTAAAAGTACATTTTTTTATCATGGTTAGTAGTGTTTTCTGTACTAGTGCAAGAATCCAGTTACTGCAGTGATTTGTTTGTAAATCCAAGAGAAAAAAAGAAAACAACACAAAAGAGCCATGCATATTACGGGCCGTGATCATTTTGTCACAGACCGTAATCCAGTTAATGAAAAAGAAGGCAAAGAAGGCGCAACAGACAACCCACATTACGGATTTACGGGTCAAGAGGGACGTCTTTCGGACCGTAATCAGCTCCAGACTTGGAAGAATTCTAATCTAACAAGTATTCAAAAATCGGGATTTCAAAAAATTTCTTTTTGACAGCGGAGATTTAGTGACAGAAGAAGAACCCCTTTAAAAGAAGAAATTAAATTGAAAGGCATATACAACCTTTTGGGTGAATTTGTAATTAGAGCAGAACTACCCAGCGGAGATTTAGTGACAGAGAAGATTTAGTAACAGAACAGCCTCTAACAGTTTTTCATTAAATTCAGAAAAACAATGATTTTCAAAAATTCTGAAAAATTAGTACCAAATTTAAAAAAAAAATGTAAAATTTGGTCTCCAAGCACATTGAAACTTTGAAAATGAAAAAAACAGCGGGAAGTAAAACATCATCTTTACTTCCCAAAGCATAATAGCCCATCTATATATATATATATATATATATATAGAGAGAGAGAGAGAGAGAGGTGTTTCCTGAGTTCTCAAAATACCAGGACAGTAAGGTGTCAAATCTCTTAACAGTTTGATCAGTTATTGTTACAATAAATAAATAAGGAAAGATTTCTTCTAAGACTTCCTTACAATAAATAAATAAGGAAAGATTTCTTCTAAGACTTCCTTACAATAAATAAATAAAGATTTCTTCTAAGACTTCCAAATCAATTTTTATTAATAGACTTACTTTGCGGAGCGTAAAGTCAATATATGATAAAATATGAGAGATGCTTTATCGCCCAAGGAGTACATATTAATTGGCATGTTATACCTCTTTTCATAATAAAACACCATTTAATTTTTTTTTTCCTTTTGTATAGTATAGGGTTTAACAAATAACTAATTATACATGTAACATGGTTAATTAATTACAACTCTGCTAGTACGTCCTTCAAATTCATCATGTAGAAGTTCTATCATCTATTTTTTTACCCAACTTTTTTTCATTATACTCCAAACAACTTTTGTTGATCTAGCACTTAATTTCTTGTTCCTAATTTGTCTAGAATCTCTATTGACTGGACTTTGTTCTTCTTGTAGATTCTATATAGCCCCTATATATATATGTAGATCTAGTTCCTTCGCGTTTTACACACGTTAGTTGAAAGCACTTAGATTTAATTTTTAAAAGGCCCCATATTCACCCCCTCTAAATGTATTAGCGACCAACATTCTCAACATTTCATTTCTCTTCCAGAGTCCAAACAGTTCGCTTCTACACACAAAAGAAACGGAGTACCAGCTCCATGGCGGCGGGTTCCCTATCCTACTCTCTTTCTCTCTCCACCTCATCGAGCGAAAACTATCGCTCAATCAATTCTTAGATTTGTCTCAACTCCATAAATAGGTTATTTCCTACTCTATATCATCATCATCATCATCATCATCATCATTTTTGGACTTATAATGGAAATATACTTGTTTTGTTTCTCTTGATATAGTCATGATGCACAATACGGAAAGATAAACTGAAGAAAATCACCAGAGTGGAAAGAGGAGCAAGAAAAAGAAAACCCCAAACAGTGTAATCATGAAACAGAAGGACAACATAAAATGGGGTCTATAGAGGCTGAATCTATAGAGGAACAAAAACAAGGTAAATGGGCACTACAGACGGATTGAACGATTAAAAGGCGTGTGCATTTTGACGGCTGACCTCTCGTACGTGCAGGGATGCATTAATTTGCTTGTAGATGAGAGGTTTCGAACCGGCTCAATCATTTATGCTTCCTCACTTGTATTTTCAAAAATACAGTTAATTAACACTTGGTGATCACTTCCCCTATCTGGCATACAACTTAACAAGTTAATTAACACATACCACAAGTTTCTGGAACACATATCACTTATCCTTTAAATGAATTATTTATAATTCTCAATTTAATAATTCAATCTCCATATATAACATGTATCTAGTTTTAGGACAAAACCCCAGACTCCAGTAAAATATAAATAGATACTAACAAATATGTTAAAGAAAACAAACATTGCCCCAATTAATTAGTAATATACCATAACACTCAAATGAATTAAAATAACACCATCAGGAAAACACTAATAAACTTACTATTCCAATACCATCTCATCACACCATGCCATTTGCAAGTTATTGAGACAGCCACCCGTTGGTAAAAGGTGCACCCAATTTGCAAATGATGATGGACATGAGAAGAGCAATACATTGAGGGCATTTTTTTTTAAACTCTTATTGACAGTGGTTGTCAAGTATAATTTTCAATTTTCATTAATTAAAATATAATTAAATCTATCATTCTACATCCAGAACATCATCCACATCAAACTACATCAACATCTAACAACCCGAACAACTAAAACAACAAAATAAACAAACCCTCTCCTTTGGTGGTAGACACCGATGACCTTCACCATCAACTAGCTAGTGACCGGAGGGCATTATTTCTGCATCGAGAAAACCAATTAGACAACACTACTAAAATGAAACTAAAATGTCCTGATTAATTCTAGATAGGTAATGCACAAAAAGTATATTTTTGCTAAAATTTTAAAATATTAACTAGAGATCTTTTTTATGTTTCTGGCCAAAATCAAAATAGTTTCTCTAGCAGCTTAGGAGAGTTATAATATCCTCAGTTGACATACTGAACGGATTAGTACCATTCTCAAAAGATTGCTCTTGAAAAATGAAAAAAAAAATATCATCAATAATGAACTAACTTAAGCAAGTATATGTATTAATTAGAGTAAATTTTTTGCTGGATTTGTGTTTTTTAGTTTTCTAATTTAGTGATTTATAATATATTATTATTTCTAACACGAATATTATGACACTTTAAATAATCGTTAGTTGTTTCGTACCTAAAGCAGAGGAAACTGTTCAGTTGTGGCCAAAGGTTGGGTCCAAGTAGTATTTGTATATTTCCATGTCTGCTTCCATGGATTGTCTTGAAAGCTCCCAAAAGCAATATTTGGAGGTCCCATTGGATTGTTTATTTTTTGTACGTCTTTATCATTGAACACCGAAGTTTGACTAACAAATAAGAATACAATATAGTTTAGATCGATTAAGCGAAATTTGTATTAGTAAAACTTGTACCAATAGAAGAGATTCTTGAAATGTAAAAGTTAACAAAATTGATATGCAACCCTGCGTCAAATTCAACTTTATATGTTATATATATAGCGACAATGATAGTGAAACATACTTTTGATAATTTGGCTCTTCATTGTAATTCCCTTCCATCACTACTTCCTCCTTCATATCAAGAATTCTTTCAAATGGTGGTTGCATTAGGATTTGTTCTTTGCTTGCCTTTGTATGTTGAATGAATGGAGATTCTTGTTGCATCAGTGAAGAAGTTCCTTCTTTCTGTGACTGCATTTGTACTAGCCCTTGGGTTGTTTGCAGTAGTTTTCTGTGTTGAGGTAACATCTACACACCATTTAGGGTATATTACATATTATTTTTAGTAAAGATCATTACACTTCTAGTGAGAAGAGAAAAAAATGTTTTTATATGGTGTCTTTCATCTTTTATTTTGCCCAAAATCATGTAGGTTCAAAGTCTGATATAACCCCCGATCAATATTCTTTTGTATGCTCTTTTAGGAGGTATGTCATAATAACAAAATGTTTTGTATTGAAATTCATTATCTTTTGGAAATTGAATGCATTCCAACTTTAAACAGTATTAAAAACGTACTGATGGCCGAGGCATCGATGCAGCCCATGTTGATGAATTTGTGATCAAATACTTCTGTCATACAAGAGTAATGTCATTGTGTTAGTTAATTGCCTTTTTTTGGTTGATTGTTTGGTAAAATGTAAAAGAAATTATTTAAATCCATTGGTTATTAACAATAGTGGAGCATAAAATATTGGTATGACAATATATTTTTGTGTTGGACTGTATACTGTATCAAAGACAAGATTATTCATACTAGTACGTGTAGATGCTCAATTTAAGCCTAACAAATATATAATATCAACCCAAATTGTGGAAACATGACAAAAAGAAGAAGAATAAAATAAATATATCTAACACTTTTAAAGCTAGCTTGTAGAAGAATTATAAGTAGTGTTAACTTATATTAGATTTTTAAGGCTTGTGGAAGAACTATCAGTCCAATATATATGACATGTTCAAAACATAATAATCATAGTGCCAAGAGTTAAAAATTCTGCAATGAAATATCAAGTATGTCTGGTTTAATTAAAATAACAAAACAACAATAATTCATAATTTACCTTCCTCTCACGAACCCGGCTGAGGACTTCCATCAACCTCATCTCACGTTCCTCAAGCTCTTGATGGGTGTGATGCAATTGGTGTAAGTCACCAAATAAGAACCTTATAGAAAATGATTGTAATCATTTAATATGGTGCTTTATTTGAGAATTTAAATTTTTATAACTCAAAACAATACTTCTAACCAAGAACCATTTATTGAGAAAATTCAATGATCATGCTAGGGATAATTCTAGTTTTTTAAATTTATGATGCAACATGAAGGAGAGTATATTTTAACTAAAGATCAATGTTACCTCAAAGGTATATATCATCTTAAAATTTAATTTGTTTTCCAGTTGTAATTATATATAAGCTAGCTATGTTTCTCAATTGTTTCAAGTTTAATATATTTACAAAAATTACTTTGTTATGTGATAAGGATGTTTTGGATGGCTGAGAGGATCAAATGTACTTCATAAGTTATATATTGAGCATGATAAGGGCAAAGTCCATTGTGGTGAAAATTGTTTCGATTTTCATAATTAATACATGTAAATTTTATAGCCCTAGTTAACGAATTGTCAAAATAATTTTCAGCACGTTCTTTTGGAAGGCCAAAATTTGATATTTTAAATCATTATATCTAGTATATATTGCAAATTTTAAGACAAGTGAACTTAATTTATTACATACTAATTAAGTAGTAACTAACCTTGTAGTTTCATTCAATTCTTCTAGTCTGGCCTTAGATTTCATCAGCTCTTGATTAATATCCTGCAAATAATAGTTCATGCCATAAAAAATAAAAATTAGTTGGGTATATGTATGAACCTAGTAAGCCTCTTTACCAAATATTAGTTGGTTATTTTCTTTGCAGGTTCTTGTTGTCTTTTCTTTTTCAATATGTGCTGGTTATATTTCTGGTCTATAAAACTTTACGGTATGACTATAATAAGTGATTGTGGTATGAAAATAAATTAGAACAGAGATCTAATTCAATTATTGGATCATTTAATGATACATAATACAAGAAAGGGGAGTGCTATTTTCAGCTCAACTATTGCAATATTGGAAGTTGAGAGAAATTTCTCTCTCTAAACACGTGTTTTACCCTTGAACTCTTTCTCTCTTATATATGACTTAATAAAGATAAGAGAAATTAGTCAATTATAAAAAAACTAATAAAGGAAAGTTCTTGCATGTGTATGCGGTTACATACAATATTGATTACAGATTATGTACCGTTTTATTTGCAATTTAAACTGGTAATATTATAATTCTTTTCAAAATAATACTCCGTAACATGTAACATGATACTGATTAATTTTGCATGAAAAAAAAAATTTAGAACTTTAGTTCAAGTTGTTGTGTGATGCTTAATTTCAAATTGTACTAAGTTTCAAATAAAACATGATACATATGGCAATAGAACTGAACCTGTCGATGCTATGACCAGTACTCATGGTCCTTTCAAAATTAACTATTGTACTAAGTTTAATATTCATATATTTATACATTCTTTTATAATATTCAAATGGTCACTCGAAAAAATCTAACTTGAATTTTCTAGAATAATTAATGGGCTCTGAATATTAGCAATGTTGAATTTCAAAATAATAATAGTTTTGGTTATGAATACACTGTTTATATGCTGGTGCTAATTCTTAGCATTTTTCCTAATCGGAAGGACTGATTCCTTTATTAACTTTTTTCTTATTATTTGAGTCATAAAAATCGGAAGGACAGACTTTGTTTATTTAGATAGAACTTTTTTTCACATTTATCAATATTGCAATAGTTGAGCTGAAAATAGCACTCTCCTACAAGAAATAGTATTTTGATGTAAACATTTGCAATAGAAGTACCTTTGTCGCTGAATCCTTGCCGATTTCAGCGAAATTGGGTGTTGAACTTGCTTGATTATTGCTGAATTTTCAAGAAAATAATACTTTTATTTAAAATTGAAAATAAATAATTAAATAAATCATATATGATAAAAAAGTTACAATAAATTGGAACAAACAAACAAAAAAGGTTGAAGAAGAAAAAACTTGCAAAATGTATTCAACAATTTAGCAAAAAGATGTTCAGAAAATTCCTTATTTACTAACATTAACATTTTTCATTGTAAGTGCTAGTTGATTAATTTGGTAAATGATTTGAACTTGGGGCTTCAATTACAAGTAGTATCATCATGACTTGATACCGAACTAATTCACGTTTAATAACAAATATGGTCTCCTTTCGACTTTACGTACCCTTCTCTTTTTTGTACTTCTCAATTTATTATTTTTTTCCTACTTGCTTATGGAGATATCTATTATGCCCTGATTTTGTTTATTTTAATTCTGGCTTATTTTGTGTTTAAATTTTACAAAAATATCTTAAACATGAGATACAAGAACTAACATGACATGTGTTTGTTCTTTTTGTTGTAATACTCATTTACTAATTTTGTAGAGTATTTCATTGCTTTGGAGATGTTTTTGTTAGGAATGCCAAAATTTTCAAAATGCATACCTGCTGGATGCTTGTCTAACCATGTCTTCATCAACTTTTAGCTTCTCAAGTAATGAAATCAAATTCTGCATTGAATAAATTGTAATATCTTTTATGAGAGAAAAAAAATGTATATTTATATGCGAAATTAAAAGCATTTCAGTATTATATATCATGAAAGTAATTGGTGCTTTTGCAAACATGTATCTATTAATCTAAAATTAAGTAGACTTAAAACATAATGCATATTTTAAGAAATATTTCCTCGTAGCCTTATAAACTTTGTTCAAGATATGTATGAAATAAATTGAGGAAATAAATTAAAAAATCTTTTATGAGAAAAATGCATTCAAGTACTAGCTACTTAATTTCATATAATATTTTTCCATTATGTTTCAATTAAATTAAATATCAAGATTTATGAAGTACAAAATAAATAAATCTTACCTCTTTGTTTGGGATGACCACATTATGAGTTCCATCTCTAAATATCATCCAAAACCCAGAGAAATAAATTAACAAACCAAACCAAACAAATCAAATGTTTAATAATAATATCTAAAATAATCTTTAGAAAACAATAAAATTATAATGTGAAAGTTTGTTAAAATCATACTTTTTTTTATTGTCTTTATCCGCAGGTGTCTTTTCTTGATCCGAGATCCTAAGATATCTCTTCAGTACATCCTCAATCCTAGCATATAAAACAAAACTTAAAACAGTTCTGCTAAATATTTGAAACTTTATTACTGTAATTAATTCAACAAAATATTTGAAATAAACATATATGCTAGAAATACTAGGTTTCTAATCAGCCTCTAGTAAGTATCAAAGGAAAACATAATATAAAAGAAAAAAATCTCATCATATAAAGTATTCTACTGGCTACCAAACTAATTGCAATACTATTTGAATATCATTGGAAACAAAAGTATAAACACTTAAAAAATATGTGCAATATGTCTTGAGAAAACAAAATTTTCAGTTAGAGCTTTGTGCTTAAGATTGCACAACACACGCAACAACTCATGTGAAGATTGAATCATATTTTCAAGAAATAATGAATAATTAATACCTACGATGACCCGAGAAGTGGCTTAACATTCCACAAGGAGAAAACATAATCAGTGCAACTTCAATGTCACATAAAACTGAGAGCTCGTACGCTTTTTTGATGAGGCCTTTGCGTCTCTTCGAAAAGGTGACCTTAAGTGTGGTTGTATTCTCTATCTTTTTTATGGGAACCTTAGCTCTGCCCATTTCTCTCTTGAGATGGTAGAATACAAACTAGGGTTTAGACAAGCACAGGAAAAGAAAGATATATATTTTTTTGAAAGGAAGATAGAATGTTAAAGGAAAAGGTAAGATGACAAAGAGAGAAAGAGTGCACAACTATCGTTGCTTTTATAGTTGATTGAGCGAGGAATTAGAGGAGCCTAGGGTTTAAATAGCATCTACCAAATGCAAGTAGTTCTATATTTAGAAAAATTATAAACTTGATAGTTATATCGGGTCGGTAGTCTATGTTTAAATAGGATCTTCTCAGGCCAAAATGTATTTTATTATACGTAGTAGCTTCTAGAAGCCACTTTTCTGGAGAGCAGGGAATTGGGTTCTTTTGGTGCAATCATTTGAGTAGCGATCTGTGTGGAATGCGAGACGTTATTTGAATTTTTAGATGGCTCTGAAGATTTCATTTAAAATAAATAAAGATATATACGGTAGGTACACTATGTAGGTGAGAGTGTTCTTTTTTGTGTCTAATTATAAAATGGGCTATGCTATTTTGAGGGGTGTCGATTTTAACAGTCTCTTTTTAATATATAGGAGCAAATCTGAGGTGAGGGAAAAAAAATTTTGGACCATAATGTCCTTTTTTTTCTTAAAGGAAACTACTGTACATGTAGTTATGTAATAATTGTCAGATCAGCTCCCTGGAGCGATGAAAGCCTTAGCCATTTCAACTTTCAGATAACCAATCTTTGTGGGACCCACCAACACTTATTAAAAAAAATGTATTCCAAATAAATAGAGTAATTATATTTTTGTTTGCATTCATAAAGTAGTAATAATTACAAAATGTACTCCAAATAGCTAGATTGAGAAATAAAAAAAAAAAATCAGTTGTGTAATTATATTTGTGAAGATATGTATGTACTATCAAGAAATATAAAAAAATTGTGTTTTTTCAAGATTCTCTAAGATAACTTAGGTTTCTTTTGTGACATTGTCAATTCCACAAGCCGTTAATAGAGAGTTTTGTAGATTTAGATGTAAAAATAATATTTCATATAAATATATTGAAACAATAAATATTACCTTTGTTATTATGTAACCAAGCCTAGTTTTTTTTTCTTTATTATAAAGTAATTGAAATTCCAACCAATTTTGATCAAATTATGTTTCGGCCAAAAAATATACTACTTTGTTCTAAATAGATAGAAAAATATCATACTTCTCTCTGTAATCAAAGTCTTTTCGACAATTCGTCATCAAGTTCTTTGTATACCACACACAAATAAAATGTGTAGTAGCTGGAAATTCCAAACTCCTTCATCTATCTTTTTACCCTTAATTTTAAAAGAACAATTGATCTGTTGTGTTCCCATTGTCTTTTCTCTTTCATCAAAAGACACATCACGTGTATCACGATATTGACCACCTATATCACATTGTAAAAACTACATATTTCTCTGACTTTGAACTACAAATAGATAATATAGATAATGTGTATCATTTAGCGGAGTAATACACTTCAACACCATTAAATAGATTCTCATGAGTTTCGTACTTGAAATCGAGTTATTCATGTTTTTCGACTTCATGTTCGAATGGAATTTCCAACTCATCGATATCCATCTAGTAATCAAAAATAATATATAAATTAATTAATTTTTTTATTTGAATCAATCCCGTACACAATTAATAAAAAAGGAACAATAATTTTAAACTGTTTGAAAAAAAATTAAATATTTTGAATTACATTTGTTGAGATAGAACTTAAAAATTAATTTGATAATCTAATCATTTATGGATGGAGAGAAAATAGAGCACGAAAGAAGAAAACAAAAAGTTCTGATTCAGCCGCATGAAAGCAAAGAGATAACAAAGTTATCTCCAAGTAATAAATGTTGTTGATGGGTGCCCGGAAATTAAATAACTTCTCTAATTATTATCAAAGATTTGAAATACAGTAGTTTCCTTTTAAAAAAAGGACAATATGGTCTAAATTTTTTTTCTCTCTCACCTCATGTCTGCGCCAATTAATATTCAACGCTTCTATTTTTAATGTCGGTTTTGGTCTTAATAAATACTTTCTTATTTTACCTTTTAACAGATTTGGTGAATTTCTTATGCGCATTGTAGTAGAAACATTTAGTATATTTGACAGGTGACTTTATTTACTCATTTAGAAATATGCATGAGATTTTATATGGCTTTATTCAAGTTTTTCATTTGTCTATTTCTTCAGAAATAATTTGGTCATTGATTCATTGATTGTTAATGAATCATAATAAGTATTAAGATTAGTAAAGTATAATTGGCACACAAATTAGTCAAATCTAAATCCTCTAAGAAACAAAAAAAAATTGAATAAAACTAGAACTGATAACTGGCTTGAAAAAAAGATGAATTAATGCTTATATGGTGAGGATGGAATAATTAATTTGTTTATTTTTTTTATAGCCATTATTATATCCAAACTAATGACAAGTTAGAACAGAACTGTCTATGCCCCAAATTGGTATGTAACACGTTACACATTATATACTAATCCAATAACTTATTATTTCTGGGCAGAACAAGTCATATTGAAAGGCTTGATAGTATGATCACTCAAAAGAGAGCAATGTTTCTTTTAATATTTATAAACTCATAAATGCTATCGGTTCGGACTGCAAGCGCACAATCCTATCGAGTAGTATATTCGAGGTCGATCCACAGGAAATATTGGTTCAATGCTTTGAGCGACCGAATCACAATCTTTCGAAAGGCTAGACGAAATCTGTAAATTGAGAGGTGTTGTTGTGATCAATGTAAATTAGGAAGCAATTAAAAGTAATTAAAATAAAGATAGAGATGAGAATTCCTAGGATTTCGGCACACCATTGCCACTCAATCCGCCTTAACAATATATTCCTGTTACGTCTGATTTTCTGTTGTTGTTTAATGAAAGACACCACATAGGTCACTGCGATTTATGTTACGCAAGAATGACAGATCTTTCACCGAGATTCTACATAGGACACTGCGATTTGCCTTACGCAAATGTCTGATCTCTCAAATACCCCAAATTACTACATAGATCACTGCGAATTTACTTTACGCATGTGATGGAATTTGGTACGCGTTTTGTTGGTCTGGTTTATGGTTTCCCCGCTAAGGTTTTCTTCACATAAACCTAATAAATCTCAACGAGGCTAATTCATACAAATAGTTTCTCTTACCATTAAAGTACTGTCACTACCCTAACGGACTCAAACTAGATCATTGAAATTAGATGAAGAGATAGTAAATCACAAAAGCATTTTGTTTCAACAACAAGAAATCATAATCAACAGAAATATATATATCAAAACATCAAGAGTAACAAGGTTTACTGCCTAGCCCTAAGAAAATGAACTTAGCCACGGAACGGCATTGTTACAAGCACTCCTCTCTTCTCACTTTAATCAAATCTAACCCTAATTACAAAGATGATTATTCCTTCTGTCCAGGGGCCTTATATAGGAGTGGAGGGACGTGTAGAGGTTGAGTAGGGGCTAAGAAACTGATCTGGAAACAGCTGTCGGCAGTTATTCCCAAGAGATGCCTACGGATACGGGCCGTATCAGGTGATACGGTCCGTATTAGGTCCTTGACGGTTAGGGTTTAATGCTTTCAGCGTTATCTCCTGGTCTGTGCTAGGCCTGGTCCGTATTAGGCAATACGGACCGTAACAGAGACTTAGTCGATGAGCATCGCTGATCCGATTGACCCGATTCTAGCTCCATTTGATGCAAAATAGTCCCAAAACCTGTTTTCTGCAATAAAATATAAAGAAGGGTGACAGTAGCCTTTTTCTCTAATAAAGTGAACATAAGTGTGAGAAAATATGCAAAATCTAAGCCAAAATTCTACGTAAATCATCGTTATTTTGACTCTGATCATAGTACTAGCCAAAATCACAATCTCAATACAGAATAACCACAGATGAAAAATATCTAGTATTTATGCTCCTCAAGTATAGATTAATTAAACAAAAACGGGTCCTAATAAAACCGTTTATGCTTTACAAAAATAGACGTGAAAAAACAAAAACCCTAATTCACAGGATCATTTCTATAGAAACAGACAGTCATTTCTATAGAAACGTGTATGGTAATTATTATTTTTAATTTTTTTAATAATCATGTGTGCTAGCCAGTAAAGAATCATAAAATGAACTTCATACAGATTAATTTGAGGGGTTATTAATAAATCAAAAGTGTAAATATGCAACATACCAAAGGACCTTGTTACTTTTAATTTCATCAAGATTGTGAAGGTTATTAACAACTTTTCTCAATCAAGGAACCTCTCCATAGACGTAATTTGTCTCACATCTATGCAAAGGTTCTTTTGTTAAGGATAGTTGTGATTAAACCTTTATTGTTTAATGATTGGAAACACAATTGCTAGTTATTGAATGATATTGATTTTTCCGTTCTCCATCTAATGGTGGTAGTCGATATTTATAGCTCATTATAGTTCCACTTCCACACGAGGGGGAAATGAAGATGAGAGAAACATTGACCTACCACTATCAGAGGGAAGAAAAGGAAAATGAAGCGACAAATTAAGGAGGGGACGTGACTTAAATGTAGTAAGTGTGTGTGAAGAGGCGGTTGAGACAGGATATTAATTACTAACAGGAGTTTTGGTTGAGAGGCGCGAACGAACCATACATGACTTGAACTAAAAAACAATGTTTGAAAACTGAGCAAAGGAATACACAATTTTCTACAAATAGACCGTGTATGAAGTAGTACAGCCGTAGACGGTTCAGTATTATTAAACCGCGTACAAATAATCTTGACTTCCGGACACGATTCAAAACTTCAGATTGTGTGTGTATGTTGGAGCTTTTCTTCGCGAGAGCGCCTCCTCCCATTACACATTGTTAATTTGGAATTTTTTCACATCCATGTATGATATGTCGTGTATAGTCGCATTTTCTGTACTAGTGTAAATTAAGCCTGAAATTATTAAAAATACTCTCAAATAAATAAATAAACCAAAAGACCATTGATTCTTCAGAATTCCATAATTACCAGGACCGCAATTTCACGTTGCGGCCCCATTCTTGGGGTCCACAACATGAAATGGTGGACCCATTATGGGTTCATAATGGGTGTCCAATTAACCCATTATAGGGGACCGCAACGTAAAATGGAGGTCCCATTCTTGGAATCAACAACGTGAAATTGCAGCACTGGTAATTTTGGAATTCAGAGAAATCAGTTAACCCATAAGTAAGATATAATAATTACATGTGTATTCTGGAATTTGGAGAATTCAGAGAACCACGGTCCAATTAACCCATAAGTAACCCATAAGTAAGATACACAAGCGAGCACCACGGTCCAATTAACCCATAAGTAAGATATAATAATTAAATATTATACAACATAAAAAATATAGAAATTTTTTAATAGATAATTATATAAATAATCATTTCATACGTTAAATAAAGCAGATACACATGGAGTTACTTAATTTTCTGTTATTTATTCGTTACGAAAATATAATCAATTCTACAAAAAATTTGATAGATAACTCTAGCGATCAGTTTGAGAGCCAGGACGAGATTGAGGAGCTGCTCGGCAGGTTTCACCGTTCGGGAAAACAGCTTCAGGATTTGCAATGCGGCCAAGTCACTGAAGGAATGGTGGTGCTCGCTTGTTACAAGTTCTCCAAATTATTTCTTTAGATGGAAGGTCATGGAAGTAACATGGACGGAGCTTATAATTTTTAGGAAAATGTAAAATAGAGAAGGTTCTTAAATATATGAGATTAAGTTGGATTTAGAAATTTTGAATAGAGTTGCTATTAATTGCTTGTTTGCTTCTTCTGTAATTGGTAAAGGGGGGGGGGGGGGGGGGGGAGATGATCTGAAGTTGCTAAGCTCACTCATCTGTGTTGCATCAGATTGACAGTTAAACAACATTAAATCTAATTATTACAAGTTTTGTTAATTAAGGATGCCAATTAACATGTCGTTCTCCAAAATTATAAATTGTAATCATGCTAGCTATAGTGTCCCATTTGCCCCTTTAAGCATCTCACTTAGACTCGGTTAACGAAAGTGAAGAGTTAATAGATTTTTTTTCTTCCTTTTTTGGTTAACCTGTTTTACCACTACTACATAAAACATGTGACGTGTATAAAAGTACCTGGTTGCGGAACCGCGTCTATAGGGTACTAACAAACATACATAGTTCGTACAATTTCTCCAAATTGTTTTCCTTTTCTTTTTTAGCATAGGTTTTTGTCTTGAATGGGATCCAGGTAGGGGTGTCAATAGGTACGATACGGGTAGGGTGGAAGCATTTTCATATCCATACCCATTAAGAATTGATCTTACTCATACATAAATTTTATGGGAACGGGAATTATTGAAAATGGAAATGAGAATTTCAATTTGTCAAAACCAAGATCATTTAACCAATGGAAAATTTTAGAATATAGGTGTTCGGCAAATGCATGGGAAATTTGTTAGGATGTTTTTTTCTTTTTACAATTAATTTTTTTGTAAAGATATAATGCTAAAATTTGTAATATCTTGAAAATTGAATCATTATCATTATTTTTATGCTAACAATGTTTTTCGTAATAAATAAAAATTATAGATTTTTGATAAAAGATTTTATTTAAAATAATAAAATTTATAGCGTATTTTAAAATAAAGTTTCCTGCATATATAATTATTCTATTCTTAATATAAACTTTATTAGTTTCATTTGATTTCGTGATCTGTAATTATTTTCATTTAAATATTAAAAAAAATATAACCACTTTTAATTCAAGAGGCGCCTCACTCCTGTAACATCTTATAACCGTCTCTCTCTTAATTCCGTCTCTCTCTCATTATCTCTTCCGAAAAAAAAATAACAGAAACCAAAAAGAAAAGTGAGAAAAGGTAAAAAGTTATCTTGACAAATATTTTGAGATTCGATTTCAATGTCCGATTCAAATTTCGACTACGTCACAGTGATTCTGAACTAATGTTGCAATCTGATTGGAAATTCTGGACATCTCGCTATCAGGTAACCAGACTTCTCTATAACAGAATAGCGGGTCTGAGATTGGAATTTGATTTGTGATTGTAGCTTCTCACTGTTGGTTGGACTTCCTAGTGGGTTGGCATCCTTCCAATGTTGGATGGATTTCTCATTGGATTGACAGTTTAAGGAATTGTGTTATAGGAATGTGGAAATCACCTGTGTAGCAGGGATTACACGTGTGAATATGATGTGACTTGTTTTACGGATAACCTATACCGACATGCTATTGCCGGTTAAATATGAATGCATAATTTGATGTGTAGTTGTGTGGATTAATTGATGTGGAAAAAGGGTATAGAAATATTGTGGTCTATTTCCTACGATTAGCTTTTAAATTTATAAAAACCCTAAGACACACAAAGTAAGATTATTGCAAGCGCACAATCTATCATTGTAGTATTTGAGGTATCGATCCAAGAGACAATGGGAGAATTCAATTTTTCCTAAATTAATTAATTCTAAAATTAGTTCAATTAATGTAAATTAGGGGGTTGTTGCAATTTTTCCTTTCCAACCGGGTTTAATACCCGAAAAGTTTAGTTTGTATCAAAACGAGAGAGAGAGAGAGAGTTGAAAGAAATTGTTAACAATTGGACAAAGTCTAGGGCTTAAGGCTACTATCTGTTGGCTTTATTACTACTTACATGGCTTTTATTCATGTCTAGATTTAAATGGGGTTTCTAATCCAAATGGCTTAGCCTAAACCTATTCAAAATAATTGTTACTATTGAACTCGTGAGTTAGAACAACCTTCCACTTCCAACTGTCACGATTGGAGGCAATTTGCAACTTAAACACATACAAAATTATTTCTCTACAATTAAAGGTCAAATCTAGGTGTTCCAATTCTAAGGTTTCACGATTAAGTTCTTCACATTTTAAATCTTTGTTCTAAGGGTTCCGGATTTTTTTAACCTAAAGTTATTCCTATATAAGACTTGGCCACAATCAATGTAACATTGTTAATCCCATAAACAAAAGCCTAAAAGACTTTGCGAGATTCGCAGTTTCATGCACACAAGTAATACATACTAGAATATTAAATTCAAAGAACAAACATTCAATCAAAGACAATCATAATAAAAGATCCAAGTAAGGTAGATTTTATACCAACATCATGTTTACATGCCTACGCCCCTAGAAAGGGAACTACTCACTCATGATCGTAAAAACTTTCATGATTAAACAAAGACAATACAAGAAAATAACAGAGATATCTAAGAGAAATAGAAAGCACCAATACCTGTAGAAATCCTTGTCTTCTTCAAGTTCTTCGTCTTTTGTTCTTCGTTCGCCTCGCTTCACGCCTCAACTGTAGCTTAGAAAAATTTAGAGATGGAGAAATAGTAGAGAGATGTACAATTGAAGTTGTTTTTCTTCCTCCATTAGTTGTGTTTCATCTTCTACTAGTTGTGTTTCATCTTCTTCTTATTGTCTTTCATGTTCTACTGGTTTGCTTTCATCTTTTTTCTGGTTGTCTTTCATCTTCTAGTTGTCTCTCTTATTTTACTGGTTGTGTTTCATCTTCTTCTAGTTGTGTTTCATCTTCTTTTAGTTGCCTTTCAACATCTGCTAGTTGTCTTTAATCTTCTACTGGTTGTATTTCATGTTTTACTTATTGTCTTTCATCTTCTAATAGTTGTGTTTCATCTTCTTCTAGTTGTCTTTTATCTTCTTCTAGTTGTTTTTCATCTTATCCTAATTGTTTATCATCTTCTACTAGTTGTTTTTTATCTTCTTCCAGTTGTGTTTCATTTTCTTTTAGGTGTCTTTGATCTTGTACTTGTTGTCTTTCATGTTCTACTGGTGGTCTTTCATTTTCTACTGGTTATGTTTCATGTTTTTCTTGTTGTCCTTCATCTTCTTCCAGTTGTGTTTCATTTTCTTCTAGTTGTCTTTCATCTTGTACTAGTTCTCTTTCATGTTTTATTGGTTGTCTTTCATCTGCTTCGAGTTGTTTTTCATCTTCTTCTAGTTGTCTTTCAACTTCTGCTGGTTATCTTTCATCTTCTACTGGTTGTCTTTCATGTACTACTGGTTGACTTTCATCTTGTACAGGTTGTCATTTATGTTCTACTGTTGTCTTTCATGTTCTATTGTTGTTTTTCTTCTTCTACCGGTTGTCTTTCATCTTTTACAGCTTGTCTTCCACATTCTGCTACTTGTCTTTCATCTTCTAATGGTTGTTTTTTTAACTTTTACTGGTTGTCTTGCATCTTCTTCTAGTTCTTCTAATGGTTGTCTTTTATCTTCTTTTAGTTGCATTTCATCTTTTTCAGTTTGTCTTTTATCATGTATTAGTTGTCTTTTATGTTATTCTGGTGATCTTTCAGTTTCTTTTGGTTGTCTTTCATCTTCTTCTAGTTGTCTTTCATCTATCACAAGTTGTTTTATATCTTCTTCCTGTTGTGTTTCATTTTCTTCTAGTTGTCTTTCATATTCTACTAGTTGTCTTTCATGTACTACTGGTTGTGTTGCATCTTCCTCTTGTTGTCATTCATCTTCTTCCAGTTGTGTTTCATCTTCTTCTAGTTGTCTTTCATCTTGTACGGGTTCTCTTTCATGTTCTACTTGTTGTCTTTCATCTTCTTCTAGTTGTCTTTCATCTTCTTCTAGTTGTCTTTCATCTTCTTCTAGTTGTCTTTCATCTTCTTCTAGTTGCCTTTCAACATCTACTAGTTGTCTTTCATCGATTCTAGTTGTCTTTCATCTTCTAATAGTTGTGTTTCATGTCTTCTAGTTGTCTTTCAACTTCTTCCAGTTGTTTTTCATCTTCTTCTAGTTATTTTTCATTTTCAACTAGTTGTTTTTATCTTATTCCAGTTGTGTTTCATTTTCTTTCAGGTGTCTTTCATCTTGAACTTGTTGTCTTTCATGTTCTACTAGTTGTCTTTCATGTTCTACTGGTTATGTTTCATGTTCTTCTTGTTGTCCTTCATCTTCTTCCAGTTGTGTTTCATTTTCTTCTAGTTGTCTTTCATCTTGTACTAGTTCTCTTTCATGTTCTACTGGTTGTCTTTCATGTTCTCTGGTTGTCTTTCATCTGCTTCAAGTTGTCTTTCATCTTCTTTTAGTTGTCTTTGAACTTCTGCTGGTTATCTTTCATCTTCTACTGGTTGTCTTTCGTCTTCTACTGGTTGTCTTTCATGTACTACTGGTTGACTTTCATCTTCTTCTAGTTGTGTTTCATACTCTTCTAGCTGTCTTTGATCTTCTACAGGTTGTCATTCATGTTCGACTGTTCTCTTTATTCTTCTACTGGTTGTCTTTCATCTTTTACAGCTTGTCTTCCACATTCTGCTATGTCTTTCATCTTCTATTGCTTGTATTTTAACTTCAACTGGTTGTCTTGCATCTTCTATTTGTTGTCTCACTTCTTCTACTAGTTGTCTTTCATCTTTTTCTAATTCTTCTAATGGTTGTCTTTTATCTTCTTCTAGTTGCGTTTCATCTTTTTCAGTTTGTCTTTTATCATGTACTGGTAGTCTTTTATGTTCTTCTGGTTATTTTTTAGTTTCTTTTGGTTGTCTTTCATCTTCATCTAGTTGATTTTCATCTTCAAGTTGTTTTATATCTTCTTCCTATTGTGTTTCATTTTCTTCTAGTTGTCTTTCATGTTCTACTGGTTGTCTTTCATGCACTACTGGTTGTGTTTCATCTTCCTCTTGTTGTTCTTCATCTTCTTCTAGTTGTCTTTCATTTTGTACGGGTTCTCTTTGATGTTCTACTGTTTGTCTTTCATGTTCCACTAGTTGTATTTCTTCTTCTACTAGTTTTCTTTCATCATTTTCTGGTTGTCTATTAACGTCTACTGGTTGTCTTCCATATTCTACTAATTGTCTTTCATATTGTACTTTCATACTCTACAGGTTGTCTTTCATGTTCTACTGGTTGTATTTCATCTTGTACAAGTTGTCTTTCATCTTTTTCTGGTTGTCTTCCATCTTTTACCAATTTTGTTTGAGTTATGTTGGTTGTCTTCCATCTTCTTCTATTTGTGTTTCATCTTCTTCTATTTGTATTTCGTTTTCTTCAAGTTGTCTTTCTTCTTCTATTAGTTGTGTTTCATCTTCTACTAGTTGTGTTTCATCTTCTTCTGATTTGTCTTTCATGTTCTACTGGTTTCCTTTCATGTTTTTTGTTGTTGTCTTTCATAATCTAGTTGTCTCTCGCATTCTACTGGTTGTGTTCATCTTCTTCTAGTTGTCTTTCATCTTGTACAAGTTGTTTTTCATTTCAACCTGTTGTCATTCATGTTGTACTGGTTGTCTTTCATATTGTACTCTTTCATCTTCCACTAGCTTGTTCCATTTTCTTACGGTTGTGTTTCATATTCTACTAAGGGTCTTTCAAGTTCTACTAGTTGTCTTTCATCTCGTACTGGTTCTTTTTCATGTTCTACTGTTTGTATTTCATCTTCTAGTAGTTGGTTTCATCTTCTTTTGGTTGTCTTTCAACGTCTACTAGTTGTCTTTCATCTTCTACCGGTTGTCTTTCATGTTCTACTGGTTAGGTTTTAATCTTCTTCATGTTGTTCTTTATCTTATTCCAGTTGTATTTCAACTTCTACTAGATGATTTTCATCTTCTTTCGGTTGTCTTTCAACGTCTACTGGTTGTCTTTCATGTTCTACTAGTTGTCTATCCTCTTGTACTTGTTCTCTTTCACGTTCTACTAGTTGTCTATGTTCTACTGGTGGTATTTCATATTCTACTAGTAGTCTTTTATCTTCTTCTAGTTGTCTTTAATGTTCTACTGGTTGTCTTTCATGTTGTGCTAGTTGTTTTTCATCTTTTATTGGTTCTCTTTCATGTTGTACTGGTTGTCTTTCATGTTCTAATGGTTGTATTTCAAATTCTTCTAGTTGTCTTTCATATTCTTCTGGTTGAGTTTCATGTTCTACTGGCTGTCTATCATATTCTACTTGTTGTCTTTCATCTTCTACCGATTGTCTACCATGTTCTATTGGTTGCCTTTCATCTTCTTCTAGTTGTGTCTCATCTTCTTCTAGTTGTCCTTCATCTTTTACTTGTTGTCATTCATGTTCTACTGGTTGTCCTTCATCTTCTTCTTGTTGTCTTTCATGTTCTACTGGTTGTCTGTCATCTTCTTCTGGTTGGCTTTCATCTTCTAGTTGTATTTCATTTTCTTCAAGTTGACTTTCATCTTGTACATGTTGTCTTTCATGTTCTATCAGTTGTCATTCATGTTAAACTGATTGCCTTTCATGTTCTACTAGTTGTCTTTCTTCTTCTTCTAGTTGTCTTTCATCTTCTTCTTTGTTTTTCAACTTCTATTGATTGTCTTTCATTTTCTGTCTTTCATGTTCTACTAGTTATCTTTCATTCTCTTCTAGTTGTCTTTCATCTTCTTCTAGTTGCCTTTCAACATCTGCTAGTTGTCTTTCATCTTCTACTGGTTGTCTTTCATCCTCTAATAGCTGTGTTTCATCTTCTTCTGGTTGTCTTGCATGTTCTACAGGTTGTCTTTCATCTTCTTCTAGTTGTTTTTCATCTTCTACTAGTTTTTTTTTTTATCTTCTTCCAGTTGTGTTTCATTTTCCTTTAGGTGTCTTTCATCTTGTACGTCTTTCAAGTTCTAGTGGTTGTCTTTCATGTTCTACTGGTTATGTTTTAATCTTCTTCTTGTTGTCCTTATCTTCTTCCAGTTGTGTTTCATCTTCTTCTAGTTGTGTTTCATCTTGTTCTCTTTCATGTTCTACAGGTTGTCTTATGTTCTACTGTCTTTCATCTGCTTCATGTTATCTTTCATCTTCTTCTAGTTGTCTTTCAACTTCTGCTGGTTGTCTTTAATCTTCTACGGGTTGTCTTTCATCTTCTACTGGTTGTCTTTCATCTTCTACTAGTTGACTTTCATCTTCTTCTAGTTGCCTTTCGTCTTGTACATGTCATTCATGCTCTATAGTTGTCTTTCACGTTCTACTGTTGTCTTTCCGATTGTCTTTCACCTTTTACAGCTTGTCTTCCACATTCTATTACTTGTCTTTCATCTTCTATTTGTTTTTTAACTTTTATTGGTTGTCTTGCATCTTCTACTTGTTGTCTCACTTCTTCTACTAGTTGTCTTTCATTTTCTTCTAGTTCTTCTAAGGATTGTCTTTTATCTTCTTCTAGTTGTGTTTCATCTTTTTTAGTTTTCCTTTTATCACGTGTTGGTTGTCTTTTATGTTATTCTGTTTATCTTTTAGTTTCTTTTGGTTGTTTTTAATCTTCTTCTAGTTGTCTTTCACCTTCAACAAGTTATTTTATATCTTCTTCATGTTGTGTTTCATTTTCTTCAAGTTGTCTTTCATGTTCTACAGGTCGTCTTTCATGTACTGCTGGTTGTGTTTCATCTTCCTCCATCTTGCTCTTGTTGTCCTTCATCTTCTTCCAGGTGTGTTTCATTTTCTTCTAGTTGTCTTTCATCTTGTACGGGTATTCCTTCATGTTCTACTGGTTGCCTTTCATGTTCTACAAGTTGTCTTTCTTCTTTTTCTAGTTGTCTTTCATCTTCTTCTAGTTTCCTTTCAACTTCTGCTAGTTGTCTTTCATCTTCTACAGGTTGTCTTCCATGTTCTACTAGTTGTCTTTTATCTATTCTAGTTGTCTTTCATCTTATGATAGTTGTGTTTCATCTTCTTCTGGTTGTCTTTCATCTTCTTCTCGTTGTTTTTCATCTTCTTCTAGTTGTTTTTAATCTTCTACTTGTTTTTTTATCTTCTTCCAGTTGTGTTTCATTTTCTTTTAGGTGTCTTTCATCTTGTACAGGTTGTCATTCATGTTCTACTGTTGTCTTTCATGTTCTACTGTTGTATTTCTTCTTCTGTTGGTTGTCTTTCAAGATCTAATGTTGTCTTTGTTTTTCTACCGGTTGGCTTTCATCTTTTTCATCTTTTATTGGTTGTCTTTTAACTTTACAGGTTGTCTTGCATCTTCTACTTGTTGTCTCACTTCTTCTACTTGTTGTCTTTCATCTTCTTCTAGTTCTTCTAATGGTTGTCTACTTGTGTTTCATCTTTTTCAGTTTGTCTTTTATCATGTACTGTTTGTCTTTTATGTTCTTCTGGTTGTCTTTCGTCTTCTTCTAATTGTCTTTCATCTTCAACAAGTTGTTTTATATCTTCTTCCTGTTGTGTTTTATCTTCCTCTTGTTGTCATTCATATTCTTCCAGTTGTATTTCATCTTGTACGGGTTCTCTTTCATGTTCTACTGTTGTCTTCCATGTTCTACTAGTTGTACTTCTTCCTTTACAAGTTTTCTTTCATCTTCTTCTGGTTGTCTCTTAACGTGTACTGGTTGTCTTTCATATTCTACTAATTGTCTTTCATTTTGTACTTTCATGCTCCACAGGTTGTCTTTCAAGTTCTACTAGTTGTATTTCATCTTGTACAAGTTGTCTTTTATCTTGTACTCGTTGTCTTTCATCTTCTACCGATTTTGTTTTGAGTTCTATTTGTTGTCTTCCATCTTCTTATAGTTGTGTTTCATCTTTTTCTAGTTGCATTTCATTTTCTTCAAGTTGTCATTCTTCTTCTATTAGTTGGGTTTCATCTTCTACTAGTTGTGTTTTATCTTCTTCTAAATTGTCTTTCATGTTCTACTGGTTTTCTTTCATCCTTTTTTTGGTTGTCTTTCATATTCTAGTTGTCTCTCGCATTCTACTGGTTGTGTTCATCTTCTTCTAGTTGTCTTTCATCTTTTACAAGTTGTTTTTCATTTCTACCTATTGTCATTAGTCGTACTTCATCTTGTACTTGTTGGCATTCATGTTCTACTGGTTGTCTTTCATCTTCTTCTTGTTGTCTTTCATGTTCTACAGGTTGTCTTTCATCTTCTTCTGCTGGCTTTCATCTTCTAGTTGTCTCTCGTATTCTACTAGTTGTGTTTCATGTTCTACTAGTTGTCTTTCATCTTCTTCTAGTTGTCTTTCATCTTTTTCTTTGTTTTTCAACTTCTACTAATTGTCTTTCATGTTCTACTGATTGTCTTTCCTGTTCAACTAGTCATCTTCTTCTAGTTGCCTTTCAACTTCTGCTAGGTGTCTTTCATTTTCTACTGGTTGTTTTTCATCCTCTAATAGTTGTGTTTCATCTTCTTCTGGTTTTCTTGCATGTTCTACTGGTTGTCTTTCATCTTCTTCTAGTTATTTTTCATCTTCTACTATTTGTTTTTTATCTTCTTCCAGTTGTGTTTCATTTTCTTTTAGTTGTCTTTCATCTTGTACTTGTTGTCTTTCATGTTCTACTGGTTATGTTTTAATGTTCTTCTTGTTGTCTTTCCTCTTCTTCCAAGTTGTGTTTCATGTTGTACTGGTTGCCTTTCGTGTTCTACTGGTTGCCTTTCGTGTTCTACTGGTTGTTTTTCATTTGTTTCAAGTTGTCTTTCAACTTCTGCTGGTTGTCTTTCATTTTCTACTGGTTATCTTTCATCTTCTACTGATTGTCTTTCTTGTCCTACTGGTTGACTTTCATTTTCTTCTAGTTTTGTTTCATTATCTTCTAGTATTATTTCATCTTGTACAAGTTGTCATTCATGTTCTACTGTTGTCTTTCATGTTCTATTGTTGTCTTTCTTCTTCTATCGGTTGTCTTTCATGTTCTACTGTTGTCTTTCTTCTTCTACCGGTTGTCTTTCATCTTTTTCATCTTCTATTGGTTGTCTTTTAACTTCAACTGGTTGTCTTGCATCTTCTATTTGTTGTCTCACTTCTTCTACTAGTTGTCTTTCATCTTCTTCTAATTCTTCTAAAGGTTGTCTTTTATCTTCTTCTAGTTGTGTTCCATCTTTTTCAGTTTGTCTTTTATCATGTACTGGTAGTCTTTTATGTTCTTCTGGTTATTTTCAGTTTCTTTTAGTTGACTTTCATATTCTTCTAGTTGTCTTTCATCTTCAACAAGTTGTTTTATATCTTCTTCCTATTATGTTTCATTTTCTTCTAGTTGTCTTTCATATTCTACTAGTTGTGTTTCGTCTTCCTCTTATTGTCCTTCATCTTCTTCAAGTTGTGTTTCATCTTCTTCTAGTTGTCTTTCATGTTGTGAAGGTTCTCTTTCATGTTATACTGGTTGTCTTTCATGTTCTATTAGTTGTACTTCTTCTTTTACAAGTTTTCTTTCATCTTCTTCTGGTTGTCTTTTAAGGTCTACTGGTTATCTTTCATATTCTAATAATTGTCTTTCATCTTGTACTTTCATGCTCTACAGGTTGTCTTTCATGTTCTACTGGTTGTATTTCATCTTGTACAAGTTCTCCTTCATGTTTTCTGGTTGTCTTCCAACGTCTACTGGTTGTCTTTCATCTTGTACTGGTTCTCTTTCATGTCCTTCTGCTTGTCTTTCTTGTTCTATTGGATGTGTTTCATCTTCTACTAGTAGTCTTTCAACTTCTTCTGGTTGTCTTTTAACGTCTACATGTTGTCTTTCAAGTTCTTCAAGTTGTGTTTAATCTTTTTCTGGCTATCCTTCATCTTGTATTTCTTTGCCTTTCATGTTCTACTGGTTGTGTTTCATGTACTACTGGTTCACTTTTATCTAGTTGTGTTTCATCTTCTTCAAGTTGTGTTTCATCTTGTACATGTTGTTTCTCCTGTTCTACCAGTTGTCATTCATGTTAAATTGGTTGTCTTTCATGTTCTACTAGGTGTATTTCTTCTTCTTCTAGTTGTTTTTCATCTTCTTCTTTGTTTTTCAGCTTCTACTGATTGTCTTTCATGTTCTACTGGTTGTCTTTCATGTAAGACTGGTTGTGTTTCATCTTCCTCTTGTTGCCCTTCATCTTCTTCCAGTTGTGTTTCATCTTCTTCTAATTGTGTTTCATCTTGTACGGGTTCTCCTTCATGTTCGACTGGTTGTCTTTCATGTTCTACTAGTTGTCTTTCATCTTCTTCTAGTTGTCTTTCAACATCTGCTAGTTGTCTTTTATCTTCTACTGGTTGTGTTTCATGTTCTACTTGTTATCTTTCATCTATTCTAGTTGTCTTTCATTTTCTAATAGTTGTGTTTCATCTTCTTCTGGTTATTTTTCATCTTCTTCTAGTTGTTTTTAATCTTCTTCTAATTATTTTTCATCTTCTACTAGTTGTTTTTTATCTTCTTCCAGTTGTGTTTCATTTTCTTTTAGGTGTCTTTCATCTTGTACTTCATGTCTTTTATATTCTACTGGTTGTCTTTCATGTTCTACTGGTTATGTTTCATGTTCTTCTTGTTGTCCTTCATCTTCTTCTAGTTGTCTTTCATCTTGTACTAGTTCTCTTTCATGTTCTACGGGTTGTGTTTCGTGTTCTACTGGTTGTTTTTCATTTGTTTCAAGTTGTCATTCATTTTCTTCTAGTTGTCTTTCAACTTCTGCTGGTTGTCTTTCATCTTCTACTGGTTGTCTTTCATGTTCTACTAGTTGACTTTCATCTTCTTGTAGTTGTGTTTCATATTCTTCTAGTTTTCTTTCATGTTGTACAAGTTGTCATTTATGTTCTACTGTTGACTTTCTTCTTCTACCGGTTGTCTTTCATGTTCTACAATTATCTTTCTACTTCTACCGGTTGTCTTTCATCTTTTTCATCTTCTATTGGTTGTCTTTTAACTTTTACTGGTTCTCTTGAGTCTTCTACTGGTTGTCTCATTTCTTCTACTTGGTGTATTTTATCTTCTTCTAGTTCTTCTAATGGTTGTCTTTTATCTTCTTCTAGTTGCGTTTCATCTTTTTGAGTTTGTCTTTTATCATGTACTAGTTGTCATTTATGTTCTTCTGGTTATCTTTCAGTTTCGTTTGGTTGTCTTTCATCTTCTTCTAGTTGTCTTTCATCTTTAACAAGTTGCTTTATATCTTCTTCATGTTCTGTTTCATGTTCTTCTAGTTGTCTTTCATGTTCTACTGGTTGTGTTTCATCTTCTTTCAGTTTTGTTTATCTTATTCTAGTTGTCTTTCATCTTGTACGGGTTCTCTTTCTTGTTCTACAGGGTGTCTTTCATTTTCTACTAGTTGTACTTCTTCTTTTACTAGTTTTCTTTCACCTTCTTCTGGTTGTCTTTTAACGTCTACTGGTTGTCTTTCATATTCTACTAATTGTCTTTCATCTTGTACTTTCATGCTTTACAAGTTGTATTTCATGTTCTACTGGTTGTATTTCATCTTGTACAAGTTGTCTTTCATCTTTTTCTGGTTGTCTTCCAACGTCTACTGGTTGTCTTTCATCTTGTACTGGTTTTTTTTCGTGTCCTACTGTTTGTCTTTCTTGTTCTATTGGTTGTGTTTCATCTTCTACTAGTAGTCTTTCAACTTCTTCTGGTTGTCTTTCAATCTACAGTTTGTCTTTCAATCTTATTCTGACTGTCCTTCATCTTGTATTTTTTTTCTTTCATGTTCTACTGGTTGTCTTTCATGTACTACTGGTTGACTTTCATTTTCTTCCAGTTCTGTTTCATCTTTTTCTAGTTGTGTTTCATCTTCTTTTAGTTGTCTTTCATCTTGTACTAGTTCTATTTCATGTTCTACTGGTTATGTTTCATCTTGTCTTTCATGTTCTACTGGTTATGTTTCATGTTCTTCTTGTTGTCCTTTATCTTCTTGCAGTTGTGTTTCATCTTCTTCTAGTTGTCTTTCATCTTATACTAGTTTTATTTTATGTTATATTGGTTGTCCTTCATTTTCTACTGGTTGTTTTTCATCTGTTTTTCATCTTCTTTTAGTTGTATTACATCTTGTTTTAGTTCTCTTTCGTGTTCTATTGTTTGTCTTTTATGTTCAACTAGTTGTATTTCTTCTTCTACTAGTTTTATTTTATCTTCTTCTGGTTGACTTTTAACATCTACTGGTTGTATTTCATATTCTACTAATTGTTTTTAATCTTGTACTTTCGTGCTCCACAGGTTGTCTTTCATGTTCTACTAGTTGTATTTCATCTCATACAAGTTGTCTTTCATCTTCTACCAATTGTGTTTTGAGTTCTATTGGTTATCTTCCATCTTCTTGTTGTGTTTCATCTTCTTCTATTTGTATTTCATCTTTTTCAAGTTGTATTTCTTCTTCTATTAGTTGTGTTTCGTCTTCTACTAGTTGTGTTTCATCTTCTTCTGATTGTCTTTCATCTTGTACAAGTTGTTTTTCATGTTCTACGTGTTGTCATTCATGTTCTACTTGTTGTATTTCATATTCTACTAGTTGTCTTTCATCTTCTTCTGGCTGTCTTTCAACGTTTGCAGGTTATCTTTCATGTTCTACTTGTTGTCTTTCATGTTCTACTAGTTATCTGTCGTCTTGTACTGGTTCTCTTTCACGTTATATTGGTTTTCTTTCATGTTCTAGTTGTTGTTTTTCACATTCTACTAGTAGTCTTTTATCTTCTTCTGGTTGTCTTTCATGTTCTGGTTGTCTTTCATGTTGTGCTAGTTGTTTACATCTCGTATTGGTTCTCTTTCATGTTGTACTTGTTGTCTTTCATGTTCTAATTGTTGTATTTCAAATTTTTCTAGTTGTCTTTCATATTCTTCAGGTTGTCTTCCATGTTATACTGGTTGTCTTTCATCTTTTTCTTGTTGTGTTTCATCTTCTACTGGTTGTCTTTTCATCTTCTTCTCTTTGGCTTTCATCTTCTAGTTGTCTCTCGTATTCTACTAGTTGTGTTTCATCTTCTTCAAGTTACCTTTCATCTTGTACATGTTGTTTCTCATGTTCTACCAGTTGTCATTCATGTTAAACTGGTTGTCTTTCATGTTCTACTAGGTGTCTTTCTTCTTCTCGTTGTATCTTCTTCTTTGTTTTTCAACTTCTACTAATTGTCTTTCATGTTCTACTGGTTTTCTTCCATGTTCTAATAGTTGTCTTTCATGTACTACTTGTAGTGTTGCATCATACTCTTGTCGTCTTTCATCTTCTTCCAGTTGTGTTTTTTTTTCTTCTAATTGTCTTTCATCTTGTACGGGTTATCCTTCATGTTCTACAGGTTGTCTTTCATGTTCTACTGGTTGTATTTCATCTTGTACAAGTTGTCTTTCATCTTTTTCTGGTTGTCTTCCAACGTCTACTGGTTGTCTTTCATCTTGTACTGGTTCTTTTTCATGTCCTACTGTTTGTCTTTCTTGTTCTATTGGTTGTTTTCATCTTCTACTAGTTTTCTTTCATGTACTACTGGTTGACTTTCATCTTCTTCCAGTTATGTTTCATCTTCTTCTAGTTGTCTTTCATCTTGTACTAGTTCTATTTCATGTTCTACAGGTTATGTTTCATGTTCTATAGGTTATGTTTCATGTTCTACTGGTTATTTTTCATCTTGTCTTTCATGTTCTTCTTGTTGTCCTTCATCTTTTTCCTGTTGTGTTTCATCTTCTTCTAGTTGTCTTTCATCTTGTACTAATTCTATTTCATGTTCTATTGGATGTGTTTCATGTTCTACTGGTTGTTTTTCATCTGTTTCAAGTTGTCTTTCATCTTCTTCTAGTTGTCTTTCAACTTGTACTAATTCTATTTCATGTTCTACTGGTTGTCTTTCATGTTCTACTGGTTGTTTTTCATCTGTTTCAAGTTGTCTTTCATCTTCTTCTAATTGTCTTTCAACTTTTGCTGGTTATCTTTCATCTTCTACTGGTTGTCTTTCATCTTCTACTGGTGGTCTTTCATCTTCTACTGGTTGTCTTTCATGTACTACAGGTTGACTTTCATCTTCTTCTAGTTGTGTTTTTATATTCCTCTAGTTGTCTTTCATCTTGTACGGGTTCTCCTTCATGTTCTACAGGTTGTCTTTCATGTTCTACTGGTTGTATTTCATCTTGTACAAGTTGTCTTTCATCTTTTTCTGGTTGTCTTCCAACGTCTACTGGTTGTCTTTCATCTTGTACTGGTTCTTTTTCATGTCCTACTGTTTGTCTTTCTTGTTCTACTGGTTGTTTTCATCTTCTAATAGTTTTCTTTCATGTACTACTGGTTGACTTTCATCTTCTTCCAGTTATGTTTCATCTTCTTCTAGTTATCTTTCATCTTGTAGTAGTTCCATTTCATGTTCTACAGGTTATGTTTCATGTTCTACTGGTTATTTTTCATCTTGTCTTCCATGTTCTACTGGTTATGTTTCATGTTCTTCTTGTTGTCCTTCATCTTTTTCCAGTTGTCTTTCATCTTCTTCTAGTTGTCTTTCATCTTGTACTAATTCTATTTCATGTTCTACTGGTTGTTTTTCATCTGTTTCAAGTTGTTTTTCATCTTCTTCTAGTTGTCTTTCAACTTGTACTAATTCTATTTCATGTTCTACTGGTTGTCTTTCATGTTCTACTGGTTGTTTTTCATCTGTTGCAAGTTGTTTTTCATCTGTTGCAAGTTGTCTTTCATCTTCTTCTAGTTGTCTTTCAACTTTTCCTGGTTATCTTTCATCTTCTACTGGTTGTCTTTCATCTTCTACTGGTTGTCTTTCATCTTCTACTGGTTGTCTTTCATGTACTACTGGTTGACTTTCATCTTCTTCTAGTTGTGTTTTATATTCTTCTAGTTGTCTTTCACCTTGTACAGATTGTCATTCAATTTCTACTGTCGTCTTTCATGTTCTACTGTTGTCTTTCTTCTTCTACCGGTTTTCTTTCTTCATTTACAGCTTGTCTCCACATTCTGCTAGTTGTCTTTCATCTTCTATTGGTTGTCTTGCATCTTCTACTTGTAGTCTTTCATCTTCATCTAGTTCTTTTAATGGTTGTCTTTTATATTCTTCTAATTGTGTCTCATCTTTTTCAGTTTGTCTTTTATCATGTACTGGTTGTCTTTATGTTCTTCTGGTTACCTTTTAGTTTCTTTTGGTTGTCTCTCATCTTTATCTAGTTGTCTTTCATCTTCAACAGGTTGTTTTATATCATCTTCCTATTGTGTTTCATTTTCTTCTAGTTGTCTTTCATGTTCTACTGGTTGTCTTTCATGTACTACTGGATGTGTTTCATCTTCCTCTTGTTGTCCTTCATCTTCTTCTAGTTGTTTTTCATCTTATACGGGTTCTCTTTCAGGTTCTACGGTTTGTCTTCAGGTTCTACTAGTTGTATTTCTTCTTCTACTAGTTTTCTTTCATCTTTTTTCTGGTTGTCTTTTAATGTCTACTGGTTGTCTTTCATATTCTACTTTCATGCTCTACAGGTTGTCTTTCATGTTCTAATGGTTGTATGTCATCTTGTACAAGTTGTCTTTCATCTTGTACTAGTTGTCTTTCTTCTCAACCGATTTTGTTTTGAGTTCTATTGGTTATCGTCCATCATCTTCTAGTTGTGTTTTCTTCTTCTTTTTGTTGTATTTCATTTTCTTCAAGTTGTCTTTCTTCTTCTATTAGTTGTGTTTCATCTTCTACTAGTTGTGTTTCATTTTCTTTTCATTGTCTTTCATGTTCTACTGTTTCCTTTACTCTTTTTTCATGTTGTCTTTCAGATTGTAGTTGTTTCTCGTATTGTACTTGTTGTGTTTCATCTTCTTCTAGTTGTCTTTCGTCTTGTAGAAGTTGTTTTTCATTTCTACCTGTTGTCATTCATGTTGTACTGGTTGTCTTTCATATTCTACTTGTTGTCTTTCATTTTCTTCTAGTTGTCTTTCATCTCCTACTAGTTTTTTTCCATTTCCTTACAGTTGTGTTTCATTTTCTTACAGTTATGTTTCATTTTCTTCTTACAGTTGTGTTTCATATTCTACTGGTGGTCTTTCGTGTTCTAGTAGTTGTCTTTTATCTTGTACGGGTTATTTTTCATGTTCTACTGGTTGTATATCATGTTTTACGGGTTGTATTTCATCTTTTACTAGTTGTCTTTCATCCTATTTTGGTTGTCTTTCAATTTTCTACTTGTTGTCTTTCATGTTCTACTGGTTGTCTTACATGTTATACTAGTTGTCTGTCATCTTGTACTGGTTCTCTTTCACGTTCTACAGGTTGTCTTTCATGTTCTACTGGTCATGGTTCATGTTCTTCTTGTTGTCCTTCGTCTTCTTCCAGTTGTGTTTCATCTTCTTCTAGTTATCTTTCATCTTGTACTAGTTCTATTTCATGTTCTGCAGGTTGTCTTTCGTGTTCTACTGGTTGTTTTTCATCTGTTTCAAGTTGTCTTTCTTCTTCTTCTAGTTGTCTTTTATCTTTTACATCTTGTCTTCCACATTTTGCTAGTTGTCTTTAATCTTCTATTCGTTGTCATTTAACTTTTGCTAGTAGTCTTGCAAATTCTACTAGTTGTCTATCATCTTCATCGAGTTCTTTTGATGGTTGTCTTTTATCTTCTTCTAGTTGCGTTTTATCTTTTTCAGTTTGTCTTTTATCATGTACTGGTTGTCTTTTATGTTCTTATGGTTATCTTTCAGTTTCTTTTGGTTGTCTTTCATCTTCTTCTAGTTGTCTTTCATCTTTAACAAGTTGTTTTATACCTTCTTCATGTTCTGTTTCATGTTCTTCTAGTTGTCTTTCATATTCTACTGGTTGTCTTTCATGTACTACGGGTTGTGTTGCATCTTCCTCTTGTTGTCTTTCATCTTCTTCCAGTTGTGTTTCATGTACTACTGGTTGACTTTCATCTTCTTCTAGTTGTGTTTTATATTCTTCTAGTTGTCTTTCACCTTGTACAGATTGTCATTCATCTTCTACTATCGTCTTTCATGTTCTACTGTTGTCTTTCTTTTTCTACCGGTTTTCTTTCTTCATTTACAGCTTGTCTTTCATCTTCTATTGGTTGTCTTGCATCTTCTACTTGTTGTCTTTCATCTTCATCTAGTTCTTTTAATGGTTGTCTTTTATCTTCTTCTAATTGTGTCTCATCTTTTTCAGTTTGTCTTTTATCATGTACTAGTTGTATTTTATGTTCTTCTAGTTGTTTTTCATCTTATACGGGTTCTCTTTCATGTTCTACGGTTTGTCTTTCATCTTTTTTCTGGTTGTCTTTTAATGTCTACTAGTTGTCTTTCATATTCTACTTTCATGCTCTACAGGTTGTCTTTCATGTCCTAATGGTTGTATGTCATCTTGTACAAGTTGTCTTTCATCTTGTACTAGTTGTCTTTCTTCTTCAACCGGTTTTGTTTTGAGTTCTATTGGTTATCGTCCATCTTCTTCTAGTTGTGTTTTCTTCTTCTTCTAGTTGTATTTCATTTTCTTCAAGTTGCCTTTCTTCTTCTGTTAGTTGTGTTTCATCTTCTACTAGTTGTGTTTCATTTTCTTTTGATTGTCTTTCATGTTCTACTGTTTCCTTTACTCTTTTTTCATGTTGTCTTTCAGATTCTAGTTGTTTCTCGTATTGTACTTGTTGTGTTTCATCTTCTTCTAGTTGTCTTTCATCTTGTAGAAGTTGTTTTTCATTTCTACCTGTTGTCATTCATGTTGTACTGGTTGTCTTTCATATTCTACTTGTTGTCTTTCATCTTCTTCTAGTTGTCTTTCATCTCCTACTAGTTTTTTTCCATTTTCTTACAGTTTTTTTTTCATTTTCTTACATTTGTGTTTCATTTTCTTCTTACAGTTGTGTTTCATATTCTACTGGTGGTCTTTCGTGTTATACTAGTTGTCTTTTATTTTGTACGGGTTATTTTTCATGTTCTACTGGTTGTCTATCATGTTCTACGGGTTGTATTTCATCTTCTACTAGTTGTCTTTCATCCTATTTTGGTTGTCTTTCAATTTTCTACTTGTTGTCTTTCATGTTCTACTGGTTGTCTTACATGTTCTACTAGTTGTCTGTCATCTTGTACTGGTTCTCTTTCACGTTCTACTGGTTGTCTTTCATGTTCTATTGGTCATGGTTCATGTTCTTCTTGTTGTCCTTCATCTTCTTCCAGTTGTGTTTCATCTTCTTCTAGTTATCTTTCATCTTGTACTAGTTCTATTTCATGTTCTACTGGTTGTCTTTCGTGTTCTACTGGTTGTTTTTCATCTTTCAAGTTGTCTTTCATCTTCTTCTAGTTGTCTTTTATCTTTTACAGCTTGTCTTCCACATTTTGCTAGTTGTCTTTCATCTTCCATTCATTGTCATTTAACTTTTACTGGTAGTCTTGCATCTTCTACTTGTTGTCTATCATCTTCATCGAGTTCTTTTGATGGTTGTCTTTTATCTTCTTCTAGTTGCGTTTCATCTTTTTCAGTTTGTCTTTTATCATGTACTGGTTGTCTTTTTATGTTCTTCTGGTTATCTTTCAGTTTCTTTTGGTTGTCTTTTATTTTCTTCTAGTTGTCT
>JAJGRW010001565.1:0-58268 GCA_025461045.1 Carex parvula
TTGGGAATTTTGAAAAAATACGTAAGGAACCGACATCGACCCGAAGGTAGCATTGTAGAAGGATATTCCACGGAAGAGGTGATTGATTTTTGCACCAACTACATGACCGGTGTCTGTCCTATTGGCGTTCCAAAGTCTCGTATGAGGGAAGGCTCCAGGGAGTCGGGACAATTGGGTTGAAAGCCGTAGTTGCTGATAGGGATGAACTACAGAAGGCGCATTTTTTGGTACTACAGCACATGACAGATTTGCTCCATATATAGATTGAGCACATGGCAATCCTTCAACAAGAGTACACACGAGAAGTCAGAAGTGGCTTACCAACGAGCATAATCGTTCATTTGTAGGATGGCTGAGAGAAAGGGTGCAAGTCACACCTCGATATGAGGCCCGTAAATAAATTGTTCGACTGCTGGGCGAAGGACCCCGAATTGTTGTTAGAACATTCCAATGGATACGAAATTAACGGATATACATTTTACACGAAATTCCAAAGTGATAAGAGCACGATGGAAAATAGTGGGTGATGTTGGTGGCGACGTCTCAAGAATTCAGTAGATCCGGAGATTCCCGCCGGTTTTTGCATCAAAGTCGTATTATGGCGTTATTGAGGAAATTTGGGAGCTCATTTACAGTCCTGACCTCAGCATTCTCTTGTTTCGGTGTCAATGGGTCGAAGACCGGGGTGTTAAAGCTGATAACGACGGGTTCACACTCGTTGATTTTAATAAAGTTGGGTATGTTGATGATGGTTTATACTCGCCAAGCAAGCAACCCAAGTCTTTTATGTCACTGACCCGAGTGATAATAGGTGGAGCATCGTCCTATCTGGGAAAAGAAGAATTGTTGGGGTAGAAAACGTCGTCGACGAAGAAGAGTATGACCAGTTCGACGAAATACCTCCATTTTGTACCGACGTGCAAACTGAGGTAGCCTCAATTGAAGAACAAGACGAAGCAAACTATTTGCGATCCGACCACAATGAAGGAATATGGGCCGAATGTAATGTGAAATTAGCGAAAAAAAGAGAAAAAGGAAAAAAAAAAGAGATGTATAATATTTATTTTGTTTAGAAAATAACTTTTTAATTATCTTGTTTGGAAACAACTTTTAAATAATATTCTAGTTAAAATATTTCTATTTCAAAACAACATAAAGGTTTTTACATATTAGTTCACATATTAAATATTAGTAAAATAATATTTCCAGTTAATATATTTCTATTAGGATTTGAAAATTAGTTGAAATATTACATTTCAGTAAAAAAATATTGGCGTTTCAAACATTTCGAGTTGAAATAATACGTAAACTTATTTATTGTCACTAACAAATAATATAAAAAATAACAAGTTAAACCACGCAATGTTGTCAATTACTTCACACACGGCCTTTTATTTAATAATACGTGAGGAGAATAGTAACGTACACGGATTATTAACTAAAATCCACACAAAATGAGGAGAGCTACACGGCTTTTTAATGAAGGTCCGTGTATAAAGGTAATCACACACGGATGTTAGAGTAAACGTCCGTGTGTAAAGAGTTTAGGGTTTCATGGGGATGGGAGCTACACGGATTGTTAAAGGTAAAATCCGTGTAGATTAATGGAAAAATTTGGTATAAAAGGCAATCTCCTCCCGGCGCCGTTTTGATCAAGTAATTCTGATCAAAAGAAATTAAGAATTACTTGGAAAATAACTTTGTGCTATTCAGATATGGGAAATCGCAATCCTCCAAAAAATACGTGTCTAATCCGGCCATGTGGACGAGGTGATAAATGTCCTAACTGCGGGAAGAATGGTCTCAAGACTCACATAATTGAGTGGGAGGATGTACCCCCGCCACCTGTGGTGGAAGTCTCTTCTCATTCAGAATCCGAATCCGATCCTGAGTCTTATGAAGGTGATTCGGATTCCGGTCCTGATGATCCTTACGGTCCACACGGTCAGTTTGATGATCCCAAAGTTTGGTTAAGGTTGAGAAGAAGCAAGAGAGTATGGGAAAATGTAAACAAGAAAGGAGGCAAGCGAGCAAGATATTTCCCTGAAAAGAGAAAAAGGGGAGGCAATTAGTGAGAAAGAATAGTTTTTTAATTAGGGATAGAGACTTATATTGTTATATATTTTATGTTTTTGTTTTGGTATTAAGTGATGTATCCAGTAACTATTCCTATGTTATTAATATATGAAGTATTTTTATTTTTATTCTCTTGAACTCTATTTTATTTAACCTTTTTTGTGCTATTCACATTTTTGAACATTTACACTTTCCAAATTTGAATTTATGATGCATGTAAATAAGTTAAACAAAGCTTGTCTTAAAAATTTATCAAACTTGGAAAAGTCCATTTGAGGACAGACAAGTATTAGTATTTGGTTTTAAATATTAGTTCAAATATCAAATATTAATAAAAAATATTTATATTTCAAACATTTCTAGGTCAAATATCAAATATTAGTTCAAAATAATACATATAATAATTCATTATCACTTCAAATAATACAAAAAATAAGAAGTAAATTCACTTAATATTTTTAATTACTTTCTGCACGGACTTTTTTTTTAATAATACGTGTAGATGGGTCTTTCTACACGGACGTTCAACGTAAAAGTCCGTGTAGCTCTCCTTCATTCTACACGGTTGTTAGGTTAATATCCGTGTAGAGAGAGGGTTACAATATAATAAATGACTTGGCTCGCGCCGCTTCGAGTCCTTTGCCAATTTCACCTATCTATTTCTCGAAGGCCGAGTACCCTCGTTGCGATTTCTCCAAATGCTCAACCTTCCTCTCCAACTCAGATTGAAGAACTTCTCCCGGGAGGCTGCATGTGCCTGTTCTGCCTTCAGAGGAGGGAGAAATCTGAGTTGGGAGAGGAAGGTCGAGCATTTGGAGAAATCGCTTGCTGTGGAGTTGTATTTCTAAAAAGAAAATGATCCCTATGAAGGTTTGGTACAGGAACTCAATGCTCAATTGCAGGTTTTTCAAATATCTCGGATGCAAGTTGCAAAGAGTTTAGGGTTTAGATCTCTAGAAGGGTGCTACACGGTCTTTTAAATAAAAGTCCGTGTAGAAAGGGTAAGAGACACGGATGTTAAAATTAAAAAGGGGAGGCAATTAGTGAGAAAGAATAGTTTTTTAATTAGGGATAGATACTTATGTTTGTTATATATTTTATGTTTTTGTTTTGGTATTAAGTGATGACGTATCCAGTAACTATCCCTATGTTGAAATTAATATATGAAGTATTTTTATTTTTTGTGCTCTTGAACTCTATATTATTTAATTTCCAGTTACAAATTAAAACTTGAGAGTAGGTCCGATGAGCATCGGACCTACTCTGCTTACGATGGGCTTAATCACCGTCTATTTGCTTTATAGGTCGTGCAGGAATAGTTTAAATTCGTTCGTATCTGTTTCAGTTTCCGTGCGGACATATCTTAAACTAGATCGGACGGTCATCATCGTTGAACATGAAAGTAGGTCCGGTGGGCATCGGACCTACTCCCTTCTCTTTAACTGAACATCTGTGTAGAAATGCAAAGCGAGCTACACGGACGTTTAATTAAAGTCCGTGTAGAAAGGTATCGTACACGGATGTTTAATTAAAAATCCGTGTCAAAAAGGTGAGGGAAAGTGAGGCGGGGAAAAGCCAACCTAGGCGAAAATTTTCGTAAAATTTGTTTTGAATTTTTGGGAGTCCCATCAGGGAGCTAAAGGAGGGAAATTCGAAAAAATTTATCCACAGAGAGGAGGGATAGAAGGGCTTTCATAAACTCAAAGGTGACGTAATATCTGTGGTTATATCCGACCGTCTAATCATTATGATGCACGAATATTAAAGGATCTTGTGCATCATCTAGAACCAGATCTAAACAGAAATATTATGTTACCTCAGAGAGGGCGGAAAATCTACCCACCACCTCCTAAATGAAGACATCAGGACCGTTCTTCGTTTATCGGACGGTCAACAAAGCTTGATATTTACTAATCACCTAATACATGTACAACAGTGCATACGAAAATAATTCAAAAAATATATTTTTATTTTTTTTACATCTTATATGGCCAAATAATACTTATACATATTATTTTTATAAACTTTCATCATTGTATGTCCCTTCAAATTGTAAAAATATTTTTGGACCGTTCATTTTCAAGCGGAAAATCAACGGTCGATCTGCAACGAAATCATTCCATATCTGTTTTAAAATGATCAAGGGAGAACATTGAATGTAACCAACATAAAAGTTTGGAAAATTTATTATGTATGAGGTTTGATCCAGCACGAAGTGTTTGTGGCCATCCGATACTTCAATCTTCAATGAACTAGATAGATGGGTAAATAAAAATAATTTTTGATCAAACTTTCACGGAAGACAATAAATGCAATGCTCTTTGATTTGAACGGTCCCGATCAATCAACGGACTAACTATTTTTGTGCGTCTTCACAATCTCACAAGGCAAGAGTTTATGTTTCATGAAACATAAACTCTTGCCTTGTGAGATTGTGAAGACGCACAAAAATAGTTAGTCCGTTGATTGATCGGGACCGTTCAAATCAAAGATTACAGCCTTTAATCAAGTGCAGCAAATTTTGATGGAATTTTAACTTCATTTACCCATCCATCAAGCTGTATTATCTGAGATCTTTGAATTTGAACTTGTATTATCACAAAAATCACTCTAAAAAATACATACATAACATAACATATGCAGCTTGGGTCCGATACCCATCGGACATGTATCTAGTGAGTTCGATGACCGTCCGATCTGCTTTAAGATCACGCCAGAACTTTCGCGTCTGCTTTAATTTGCGTGCGAACGAATCTTGAAATATATCGGACGGTAGTAGACCCATCGAACTCACTTTGGGTCCGATGGGCACCGGACCCAAGCTGCTAGCACATAACATATTAAATCTTTTTCATCATCGTTGAACATAAAAGTAGGTCATCATCGTTGAGAAAAATGTTTTATGATTCGTTCGTATTTGCTTACGATGGGCTTAATCACCGTCTATTTGCTTTATAGGTCGTGCGGAATAGTTTAAAATTCGTTCGTATCTGTTTCAGTTTCCGTGCGGACATATCTTAAACTAGATCGGACGGTCATCATCGTTGAACACGAAAGTAGGTCCGGTGGGTATCGGACCTACTCCCTTCTCTTTAACTGAACATCTGTGTAGAAATGCAAAGCGAGCTACACGGACGTTTAATTAGAAGTCTGTGTAGAAAGGTGTCACACCCCGCAGTCCAGGTCATGACAGAGCCCCGCCGTAAACATACAATCTCATGTATGCTTACAAGGCAATTACGATAGAATTCATAATCATCACAATGAAAGAAATAGAACAAGTTTATATACAATAATCCAAAAGTCTGGTAAAAGTAGAATATACAAAATGTATCTCATACGGATACTAACCATAAGGTATGACATAGAGATCTATACAACAAAAACATAAGTATATCTCTAGTCAAATAACAAAACAGATACTAAGGTAATATGGTAACATATACCAAAGGCCTACTACTCGTGTGCCTCTCCAGAACCGGCCGTACCGTGACCTGAAAACAAAGATCCCAAAGGGAGGGGTGAGAATAAATTCTCAGTGCGAATTTGCCACAATCAAGCTATTGGACTTGCAATCAGAATCCACTTTCAAAAATAAAATCCATAAAACAATATTTTAACAGTTCTATATCAGTATATAAATGTATGCATATGCTCCACAACAATAATCAAATGAAACACAACTCACGGAGTTTTCAAGATGAAATTCGAATCAAATGCATAATGGCTTAACCTATTTATTTTCTAGAGCTGGTAGCACCTACAGATGTTCTTTCGAGCTGGACCCTTTATCAAACACTCATCTGTAGGGTTACAGACACCTACAGATGTTCCACCGAGCTGGACCCTTTATCAGACACCCATCTGTAGTGCTTTGGCTTAACCAGTTACTAAAGTATGGTTCAAAGTCATATAATGAAAATTCATTGGAAATCATTCATAATGTCGTAATATTCAATTGACCATCCAAATACATTACCACTACGGATAATGCCACCGAGCAATAGACGTTACATTACCACTACGGATAATGCCACCGAGCCATAAACCTTACATTACCACTACGGATAATGCCACCGAGCCATATACATATAAAATATGTATAATCACAATCCACATATCATTCCACAACAACAAATTTGTGGTTACTTTCAACCAAAATCAGATCATAAGATAACAATCGAAATGACAACCATACGAATATGCAAATCAACCATATCACAACAATTCGGTTTTAAATGAATTGGGTCATGCACATGAATCAAACAATTTCAATTTATGCAACAATCAAATAATCCAACATGACAATCGAAAGAGAATTTAATTTCTGAAAATAAAATATCAAACAAGTCCAAGAACCCCGCACCTGATTTTGAAGAACGTATTTCCCACTTATGGTTTGGCCGTCTCTAAAGGTCCCTCGAATTTCTGCTCAACCGAGCTTACACCTATATTAACATACGTAACTGATGTAACTTTTGTTCGACAATAGATATGCTTACTTGAGCTATCTTGGTTCCTTTACCCTTTTCTTAACATAATCCATACACCTTTCCAAACATGGAAACAATTCGCAAAAATACCCATTTCATCCTTGTTTATCTCCAAACCGAATTATAAATGGAAAGACAAGACTTATTAACTTATAAACTTTAATTTGAGGGTTGAATATAAAAAAAAAAGTTTAAGAAATAACTAATCAATTCTTCCAATTATCCAAACCCTAGATCAATCAAAACCAAAATATATTTCAGATTTTAAAAGAGAGAAAAACTTACCAATTAATACTTCTCTTTGTTCGATTAGATTAGATTAATCACAACTCCTTTCAAATTTTCGGATTTGAACCAAACCCTAGATAGAAAATCAAGATTGGAGTGAAATTGAGAAAGGGATTACCAAGTTAATAACTTAGAAGCTAAATGGAGATGGAATACTCAAAATTTATACAAAAATTTCAGATTTGGGCAAAACCCTAAAAATGGAGAAACTTCAGATTTTGAGAGAGATGGGGAGAGGAGAGAAATTACCAAATTGGAGGTTAGATGACCATAGAGAAATACAATCGAATTTCCCACTCCTTCCTTAGATTTTTCAAGATTTTTGGGGTGGATTTTTGATGGAGAAGAGAGCTCTTTCTCCTTCTCTTTGTTTTGGCAGCCACGAAATAGAAAGGGGAAAAGGAAAGGGTCGGACCAACGGGGAAGAAAGAAAGAGAGTTGTTGATTTCATTTAATTAAGACAAATTCAAATTAATGTAAAAATGAGGTGGCACTATTTGCCACGTGGCTCATGGTAAAAGTACTCAACCGCTTTGACTCATCTAATCCCTCCTAGATATAAACCTTTCTCTCTTTCTTGATTTCATTTAATTGTGAAAAACAAAAAGGAAAACCGGGAACAAAATGAAAAGGAAAAACAAAAGAGAGAGAGTTGTTGATTTTGGAATTTTACTAATAAACCCTCTCATTTGTTTAATATTGCTTAAAGAAGAAAATGATGCATATAACCCCATATATATACATATTTATATAAATGTAATTTTAATTTATAAGATATAATTTCAAGATATAAATTTCAGAATTCGATTAACTCTGACTATTTCGAAATTTCTGACTAATGTTATAATTATTTTAAATTTCAACTCTTAGTTCATCAATAAAATTTTCTATTATGTTCTAACATTAAAATTTTTATTGTTAAAAAAAAAATTCTTGACGTAACAAAAGGTATCCTACACGGATGTTTAATTAAAAATCCGTGTCAAAAAGGTGAGGGAAAGTGAGTTCGATGGGCTCTACCACCGTCCGATCTATCTCAAAGTGAGTTCGATGCAAAGCAGCTTGTGTCCGATGCCCATTGGACCCAAAGTGAGTTCGATGGGCTCTACCACCGTCCGATCTATCTCAAGATCCGATCTGCACGTAAATTAAAGATGGCGCGAAAGTTCTGGCAGGAATCAATCGTTATGTACGTATTTTTTAGGGGAGCGCGCAGCTTGGGTCCGATGCCCATCGGACTCAAAGTGGGTTCACGCCAGAACTTTCGCGCCCAGCAGCTTGGGTCCGATGCCCATCTGTTTTACGATTGATTCCCGCCAGAACTTTCGCGCCATCTTTAATTTACGTGCGCACGGATCTTGAGATAGATCGGACGGTGGTAGAGCCCATCGAACTCACTTTGGGTCCAATGGGCATCGGACACAAGCTGCTCTCGTACATAACATATTAAAAGTAGGTCATCATCGTTGAAAAAAAGTTTATCTGATTCGTTCGTATTTGCTTGCGATGGGTTTAATCACCGTCTATTTGCTTTAAAAGTCGTGCGGAATCGTTTAAAATTCGATCGTATCTATTTCAGTTTCCGTGCGCGCATATCTTAAATTACATCGGACGGTCATCATCGTTGAACATGAAAGTAGGTCCGGTGGGCATCGGACCTACTCCCTTCACTTTAACTGAACATCCGTGTAGAAATGCAAAGCGAGCTAGACGTTTAATTAAAAGTCCATGTAGAAAGGTATCGTACACGGATGTTTATTTAAAAATCCGTGTACAAAGGTTTTTAATTTGCAATTCCCGAAAATTATTCTATGTTAAAGCTAGCTTTTGTAATTATTTTGTAAAGTCCCCATAAATTATTTATTCTTCATATCAGGTAAGTGTTAATTTATGTTTTCAAATCAGATTATTTAGACAGCATTAAGTATTTTACTTAGAATCAAAGTTTTAAATATTAAAGGTTTTTAAGTAATAACCTTTGTAGTGCTTATATATTGTTGCATGTTGTTGTTTTGTGCTGCTAATTCATATCTATAAAAGTATTTATTTAGATAGCATGAAGTATTTAACAAAAAAGAAACTGTGTAAAAAAAAAATTGTTGATTAAAGAACAAAATATATTACATAAAAAAGGATCCCCATACATCGTACCAAAAGAAAGGATCCTCATACATGTACCACAAATTTAAAGAAAACTACAAAATAACTACAAAGCAAACAAAAAAAAGAAAACTTATTTAAACTAGTTAGATGGTGGTGGCTGCCTTGGCCTTGTAATCCAAGGGAAGCATGGTCTGGCTGCATTGCCCCTACATACGTAGGGCTTTGGTGGTGGGTGCCCCCTTGGGCTTCGCCGTGGCACACTTGAGGGGGGCCATGGCCATGTCCTCTTCACGTAGGGAGGAGGCATTTCGAAGCCGGGAGGGACTGCGGGACCTTCGGCGGGGAATTCGAGAGGGACTTCGGGAGGGTTTGAGGGGGGCCGTGGCGGTGGCACATTTGGTGGTGGGTGCCCCCTTGGGCTTCGCCGTGGCACACTTGAGGGGGGCGGTGTCACGGCCATTTGAACATTCCAAATCTCAATCGGGGTTTCTCAGATTATATAGAATTTTGAAGAGTCGTTTCGTCTTCTCCTTAGAAATAATAAAGAGGCAACTTTTCGAATTCCGTCGTGGAATTGTTCAAATTAAACAAAACTTAAATAAATAATCTGATTTTTATACTTTTATCACGGACGTTTAATTACATGTCCGTGTATAATTGTAAAAGACACGGACGTTTAATTAAACGGCCGTGTCGAAAGGTATTCGTGCACGAGTGTCGTTGCAATGTCGGAAAAGGTATAAACACGGATGTTAAAATCAAGTCCGTGTCGAAAGGGTCTTTCTACACGGACTGTCGAAAAGGTATAGACACGGATGTTAAAATCAAGTCCGCTAGTCGTTTCGTCTTCTCCTTAGAAATAATAAAGAGGCAACTTTTCGAATTCCGTCGTGGAATTGTTCAAATTAAACAAAACTTAAATAAATAATCTGATTTTTATACTTTTATCACGGACGTTTAATTACATGTCCGTGTATAATTGTTAAAAGACACGGACGTTTAATTAAACGGCCGTGTCAAAAGGTATTCGTGCATGAGTGTCGTTGCAATGTCCGAAAAGGTATAGACACGGATGTTAAAATCAAGTCCGTGTCGAAAGGGTCTTTCGACACGGACTTTCGAATTAAAGTCCGTGTAACTCTCCCTCATTCTACACGGTTGTTAAGTTAATACCCGTGTCGAGAGAGTCTTTCTACACGGATTGTTTATAAAAAGTCCGTGTAGATCTTGTACTTCCTCTCTACACGGAGTTTAGATCAAATGTCCGTGTATAAAGGTGTTCCAACACAAATGAATTAAGTGAATTGTCCGTGTAGAACTAGGGTTACAATACATATTACGCGCCTGCTCTTCCAAATTTTTCATAACTTAGCTCGCGCCTTCAATTCTTTTCCAAACATTTCGAAACTTAGCTCGAGTCCTTCTTCCCCACCTCACCTCGATTTCGTCGCCTCTCCTGTCCAAACAACTCTCCGGACCGACAACCTACCTCTTCTTTCTCGGGGAAACGCTCAACACCTCCATTGCGAAGAAATTTTGGTATAAAAGTTTTGGTATTTACTGGATGTATTTACTGTATTTACTTTGGTATTTACTGAAAAAGTTATATTTTTTTTTTATAGAACCATGTCGATTGAGAATGAGCACGTAGATATGATGGAAGAAGGCGAGCACCAAGCTGCTGCCCAATCAGGTTCGGCCAAAAGGAAAAGAGGTCCGACAATGTGCGCGTCCACGTCCGAGGCAAAGCAACTGGACATCGAGTTCAGTAAAAATGAGTGTGCGAAGGGTCCACGGTCGGCTGAGTACAAAAATTTTGCATGCACCACGGTGAAGCAAAAGGCAGACATCCTGGTAGAGAGATGGGATCACTTTTCGAAAGACCAAAAGAACGAGTGGTGGAACATTGTGAAGGTGAAGTACCTAACCAGTTAACATCTTTTTTTTAATTGTACATGAACTTAAATGCAGTAATTTGGGTGTCAATGCAGGCTCAGTGGAACATCCCGGATGACATCCCGGGGGTGGTAAAGGATAAGACTTTGAAGATAATGAATGAAGCTTGGAAGCAATTCAAAAGCACGCTGAGTACGGATTGGATGGATCAAGGTAAAAGCCCGGTAGGCTACTATACTTGGCTGACTCAAGAGAAGTGGGAGAAGTTTGTGGAGATGAAGAGCACGGACTAGTTCAAGGTATGTAAATTCAGCAAAATTACCTTTTTTTCCTTTATCGATGTGAATTATGTTGGTAAATGGTGTCCGAAATAGACACCCTGTTGCTGTTGTTCCAATCATATCTAAATGTGAAATGGTGTTTATTTTGAATAACTGAATTAATATGAAATTGAAATGGTGTTCCACTCACAACTTGTAGTTTTTTTGTTTGCTTTTTAATTGGTTTGTTTACTTTTTAATAAATGGAAAATAGTAGCTAGGCTAATTTTTTTACTTAATTTGATGTGTGAAGAAAAAAAGGGAGGAGGGCAGGAGGATCGTTGCAATGAATAAGTATCCGCACAAGTTGGGGTCGGGTGGTTACCAGGGTAAAAGGGAGGAGTGGGCTAAAATACTGGAGTTGAACAAAGACGTTGACTCATCCGTGGTTAGGATCAAAAATACTAGGGCCCAAAATTGGACGTTGGCAAGGTCCGAGTTAACCACTGACGGGAGGATAGTACTACATCCCACGTTGCGACCCGTGGCTCAGAGAATGGTAAGAGTCGTTCGTTAGAACTATGTGTAATTCAAGCGTGTTAAAAACTTTGTGTACATCACTAATTCTTTTGCTATAACTAATTTTTCTATTCACAGTTGGAGGTGGAGGAGGAGGTCAATTCCGGTGCCCGGTCGGTCGAAAGGCAAGATGACTCCTTGTCCATAGCGCTCGGGAATCCAGAACACCCTGGTCGAGTAAGGGGCGTAGGTGCCTACAGGGGCTGGAAGGACGTATTCAATGGACCAAAACCTCGAAGGAAATCTCGTGCGAAAGTGAACAAAGACGAGATAGTTGCGCAGATACGCAAGGAGGTGAGCGCCGAGTACGCCGCAAAGATTGAGGAGTTGGAAACAAGGTTGCGTGCCGATTTTACAGCTATGGCGCAGCCAGCCGAGCAAGCACCTCCCACCCCGACGGGAGTTCGGCGAAGTAGTCAGGCATCCGGGACGTTCGGATACGATTTCGATCATCTAAAGGTAATCACTACTTGTTCGTATTCTAAAGGCAATTACTACTTGTTGGACAATATTTCAATTTAAAAATAACTACTTGCATGAAATTGCAGGACGCCACAGCATGCGAACTCGTGCTGTGGCTCGGGAGTAAGCCTCTGATTGTTGCTAAGGGCATGGTACATCCAGCAGCCGACAAAGTGCACAATGAGCAGCTACTTCCCGGCCATGCCGCCGTACAGATTGACAATGTCGTGGAGGGATGGGAGCACGTACCTCTTCCTGTCCAAAGACCCGAGAATGGCATGCTCTATGTCGAAGATACCCGGCTGTCATTCGTGCAATGGCCCAAGAATCAGATTATTTTGGATCAGGTAATGCATAAATAGTCAAGTTATTTGGTTACATTCAAAGCACTTCCTTTTCAAATACTTGAAAAAGGTAAAAAATTTCGATACAGACAGTAGGAGATGATGGTAGTCGCACGGAGGGCGTAATGTCACCGGTACGGAGGGACGAAGCAGAAGGACCTTCCCAAACAGTTACTGACCATGCTGCAGGAGCAGCAACTGCTGCTCAGGCAGCAGGGTCAGCAACTGCTGCTCCGGCAGCAGGGTCAGCAACTGATGCCCAACCAGCAGTTGCTGACCCTACTGCCCAACCAGCAGGCCATGATCCTACGGCCGGACCAGTAGTTGCTGACCCTACTGCCGGACCAGCAGGCCATGACCCTCCTGTCCAACCAGCAGGACCTCCACCTCGTCTGCTCACTGAGGAAGAATACAAGCTCCTTCCCGGAAAGGATTTGCAGGATCTCCACGACCGCTTGATGGCGGCACCCAAGGACATGACGGAAGTCGTCATACCTGTCCCTCCGGGGATATTTCTACACGATGGCTCGGTTGTACTGCTGCCGTTCACCGACTTCAAGGACTTTCTACATGCCTCGGGGTCCGATAAATGGCTCTCCGTGGGGCACATCACCATTTACCTCATGTTAGTGACCAAAAATTATTTATATCATGTGTATAGCACTGAAGAATATATTCTAATGTCATATGATAATTTTTCAGGAGGCTAATCAATAGTACTCACTACAAGGGCAAACAGAACTTGTGTGCTTTTCTGGACCCCAGCGTACTTAGTGCGTCGAACGTGAAAAATGCTCCGAAGGTGGCTACGGATTACCTATGTGGCGCGATGCTCCAAGCTGCTAAGGCGAAGAAGAGATTTCTTCTCTTGCCCTACCACCAGATGTTAGTTCTAACCTTGTGATTAAATATATAAATAATTGAAATCACACCATCAAGTCAAGCAAACACGTGTCTCACTATTATATATGCCAAAATATCTGGGTACTGTATGCTAAGATCCTATAATTCTTCTCCTCCCACAGGGGACACTGGTGTTTGATCATCATTGTGCCTTGCCTGAGTTCGGTTTACGTCGTGGATTCTTTGCAACCCAAAAAGATCGGATTTAGCACGTGCAAAGAAGCAATCTTCCCGTATGTGCAAAAGTAAGCAATAATCTTTCACTATGTTTGATTTTTTCCCAATTATAACAAATTGTGGAATTGCTAATTAGAGTCACTCCATTTTGTAAGGGCTTTTGCTACATACGTTACACAAGGAGGATTGCGCAGCACGGACAAGAAAATGGGAAAGAGGTTGACTTGGAGGTGGTGGCCGGTGAGCACAACACAATTCTATAATTTCATATTTTGTTCAAAAAATTATTGTCATTCTAACATAGGCCGCTAAATGTAAATTGTAGAGCCCGCAACAGGAGGCGGATTGGGAATGCGGATATTACATGATGATTTCCATGTTTATCTTTGTCGAAAGAATGCAATTCCAAATTTCCAAATGCGGTATGTAATTCATATTAATTGTGCCTATATCATAGCAATTGATATTTTCATATTATGCTTACTTATAATTCTCATTTCATTAAATTAGCAATTGATATTTGCGACTGTCTTGCATCTACCTTTTATTGTTACTAACTAATACCAAATTATAATTGTAGCAACCATCAAAGCAAACCGAGTACAGCAAGGAGCAGATCGACTTTGTATGATGTAGCTGGGCAAGATGGTTTCTATCTGAATATTGTAATGCTCAACATGGATTTGTATAACAATTTAGTGTATATGAATTTAGCAAGCATATTTTAATGTCAAATTATCTGGAAAACTGGCTAGCAAAACAGAATGGTATATGAATTTTGTAGGAAAACTGGCTAGCAAATTAAACTGGAGGCTAGCCCAGAAATGAAAAAAATCAAGAAAAAAAAATGGGACAATTCTACACGGATATTAAACAAAAGCCCGTGTAGAACGAGTTGAGTGAGCAATGATTATTTTATATTTGTCCATGTATAGTTACGATACCTACATAGATGTGAATTATAAGTTCGTGTCAAAGCAAACGCTACTTTAAACAAAAGCCCGTGTATGTGCACAGAGAGCTACACGGATGCTTTTATATAGTCCGTGTATGGTAGTTAAGAGAACTTCACGGATATGAAACTAAACGTCCGTGTAAACACAGTAATTCCACACCGTTGTTAAACAAACAACCGTGTAGAAATGAGTACAGATATTCTTTTATATAGTCCGTGTATGATAGTTAAGAATGCTTCACGGATATGAAATCAAAAGTCCGTGTAGAAAACAATAATTGACACCATTATTTAACAAAAACCCGTGTAGATCGCTTTCGGTGTCTACACATTATTTATATTTGTCCGTGTACGATAGTTATGACAGGACACGGATATGAAATTAAACGTCCGTGTAGCTAGAGTAATTCGACACGGTTGTTCTGACTAATGTCCGTGTAGAACGAGTTCGGAGATACAAGGATTATTTTATTTTTTATTGATTTGTTAAGAGCGGGACACGGATATACAACTAAATGTCCGTGTAGATAAAGTAACCGACACGGACATTTAGTTGCATTGTCCGTGAATAAAGAGTAGTCGTACACGGTCGTTTACGTAATATCCGTTTTGCTCGGTTATATGGAGAGCGGCACAGGCAGGTGTATGTTCACGGCTGTTTATTTGGTAATCCGTTTAGAAAGCGTTAGATATACACGGGTAAATATCCGTGTCTATAGAGGGTACCTTTTATACACCCTCAACTCATACACGGCAGGGAAATCCGTGTTGCTCTTCCGGTAATGTCCGTCTGCAATCTCTTTTTCTGTAGTAGTGTGTGGGGACACGATGTTTGGTGAAGAATGGAGGGAAAAGTGCGAGCGATCGGTTTGTATTCCACACCTCCATCCGTGCGAAGGATTTTGATCTTATGGCCAAGAAGGTTCTCAACATGGTTCTGAAACTCGGAATCGGAATCGGAATTGGGTTCTTGACTGTAGAATCGGAATCGGCTGAATCGGTCGGAATCGGCCGAGTTGACTCGGTAACTCGGATTTTTTTGGCATAAGTTTTTTTTTATGCCAAAAAGTAGAAAATAATTGGTAAAAATATAATTTGTATAAACACTATGTTAAGACAAAATTTTACACTCAAATAATCCACTAATTATATAATGTAGTACAAGCATTACAAATATAATACACTTTTTATTGCCAGAAGCTGTGCCGAGTTGGCTGGATCATCTCATCGTCCTCTGTATTAAAATGCGAATGAAAATATTATTGTACAGAGACAAAAAATGAAGACATTAACATAGTGTCAAATAAAAAATTATTCACATCCTCATATCCAACATATGAATTATATGCGCTAGAATATGACCCAAGAATAATATCATATACAGATGTTCGCATTTTTTAAAATCCCAAAATAATAAAATAAATTCTAATTTATTTAAAATAAAAAAATGTTGAAAGTAAAGTTATATTTTATGCAACTTGCATCAATCATTCACATAAAATAAATATAATTAGATATATGAAAGATTAAATTTCAAAATAATTAACAACGCAAAAAGAAGTATAAAACCTCTTCACCAAATCCGATTAAATCGGAGCTTTCACGTGCGACCACATGAAAGTTCACATGTGACATAGCCACATGGCCAGAGCCACATTCATATTTCACAATACTTTATTTAATATTTCTTTTATCATTCCACGATACTTTATTTATTATTATTTTATTAGAATTGCCTTTATTTATTCCTTTCACAATCGCTTCTTTCTCTTTTGCAAATACTGAGCGTAAAAAGGACCTATCGGTAACATTTTCTTTCATCCTCTGACAGACCTTGTTTTCGCTGTTTCCCCCAAATTTCGCTTCTTCTCCAAAATTTCATTGTTTCCCCCAAAATTTTTGACGATGCGCAGCAACTCAAGTCTCCATGCGGTCCAGGTCATCCTACGACTGTTAGTGTTGGTGTCCTAGACCCAGATCATATGTATGATATGTTTAGTTTATTAGTGAATGATTTTATCATTTTGTACCTTGAGTATTCATATTAGTGGATCATTTGAGTTGATAACTTAAATTGTAGAACTTCACAATGAATAAATTTGTTTACTCTTAAATGTCCCTTATCTTGGCAATCAGCAAGGTACACTGGTTGACCATATAAGATAAGTGTAGTGATTAGATGATGGCCATGTTTTACAGGTTATACGATAAGGAGTTATCGATCTAATCACACATGTGCATACATGGAGATGTATGGCACTGGACAGACCTAAGAATGAAATATCATATGGATTGTGTTCTGTGTCATTGATATTTCATTGTGTCTAGAATTCTTTGGTTGAGATATTTATTTTTCTTACATAAGGGATGTGTATTGTTGGTATTGTCCAACGCTCTCTTTGACCAGGAGTTATAAAGGCAGTTACTGCAGTGCATATAACTTATGCGGAAGAACGATACGTATCAAGAAACCATTGTCCCTTATATGTTATATAAGCGATGATATCTCTGGGCCCCTTGATAAAGTTTGTATTATGTGCATGCAATATGATTATATGATAATCATATCATAATTAAACTTAAGAAAATCAAGAAAGAATAATTGGTAAGGATGACACATTCCTACCTTACGATTATTTGGATATCATGTGGCAAGGAATTGACACAACAACATTTTAATGTTACAGGGATCGTGATTTTGCATTGTGCTTTTTCATCCACATCATTTGGGTAATCAATATACCATGGCTAGTTGTATCATTGATTTATGGAATTAAAAAGTTTAATTCCATTGCCATAATGATGGGATCCCATAGGGTCACACCATATGAAAGATTAAAAGAAAATATATTAATAAAGCATATGTGATATGTATATAATATGTGCTATGTTAATTATAAGGAGTTATAATTAATTTGTACAAATTATATGTTATTAATATATGAACAATTTTATGACATAGAGATGTTGTAAAATAATCCTAGTAATATTTAAAGTATGTGTGACATATTTTAAATGACTTTTGACACATAAGATATGCATATAAATTAACATAGAATATTAATTTATATGTTGGCCTTTTAATGTATGAGATTATGGACTTAATTAAATATTAATATGATTAGTATTTTTTAAGCCCAAAGCCCAAATATATGCTGGAGAGAATTGATTAGTGATGGCATGATTTAAGGGATATTTAAATATGTCATTAAATCTAATCAATCTCATTAAAGAGGAAAGAAATTTCTGGACAGATTTTTTATGTAACTTTGAACTGGAATTTGAAAGGGTAAAACCTAATCATTCTGGACGTATGACCTATGTAATCTGTAGCCCTTGGAGTCTAGAATCCAACGGTGAAGATTTCAAGTCATTTGGAGTTACCTAGAAAAAGATATAAAAGTTTTAGTACCGAAAGGTCAGAATTTTTGTGTGTGAGAAATATCTTGGCCGAAATTTGCTCTTTTCTCCTCTCTCCCATTTTTCTCTCATGTGTTGAGATCTAAAAATCCTTTAAAAGTTTTCAGAAATTAAGAAGAGGGTTAAACTAGGATTAAGGTTCTACTTGTTAATCTCTTACTAGCCTTAGAGATACAAGTATTTCTTTAATCTTTCGGTGGATACCTAAGGAGGCTCGTCATTTGAAGGGCTAAAGCACAACCACCGTTGAAAGAGAAAGGAAATATATAAGAAGTTGCTAAGCAAAACAATCCTTCTTGATTTGATTTAGAGATCAAATCCAAGGTATTATGTTATTCCCTTCCTCATTAGGCTAATTAATATTGTTTATTGCACTTACAATAACTAGATCGTTTGTTTTGAGTCGAATAAATTTTTTTGTTTTATTCCTTGCTATCTAAGCATCAAAACTTTCAATTGGTATCAGAGCAAGGGCTATTGTGAGTGTTTTAGAACAATAATTTTGCCTACTGAGTTAATTAATTGATTACTTAAGTCATAAGTCTCTTGTGAATGCTTCTTTGGAAATTTCAGGGCTATGATTTTTTGACGAAATAATTTTTCTGCGAATTCTTTTGAAGTAATCATGGTGAAATATATTTTTTAGATGTTACTTTGGTATGTCTAATAACCAGAAAAATTTATTTTAACTGTTAAAATAAATTAAATCTGGAAGAACTAAAAATAGTTAAAACGTGGGTTTCCAGTTTTCTGCTTGCTGGAACCGTGACTAGTGTGTCATGTTTTTGTAATATTTTTTGTTCTGTAAGGAATTTTGCCATGAAATTTTAAAGGTAGTTATAGGAATGTAGGATGAAGCTCTACCCCAAAATTTGTGATTTTTGGACAATCCTAGATAACTTTAATTTCGGATCCAAAACAGTGACAGCAAGAAATAAGATTTCTGGGTATGTCTTTTGAAAAATTATTTGAAAAATATTTATGTGATAAATGTCCATACCTCTTGTATGAAATCAGTATAGGTCTTGTAAATGACCTTATGAATGATATTTGAGGATCAAATAATTTTCAAAATAGTCCTTGAATCCTAGATTAATTAGCGACATTAATAAGTTGTGTTTGCTTGAGGTTTGTGTACCACTAAGCAAACATCTAGGGATTATGTGATAATCTAATTTTAAATGTCTTAATTAATTTTTGGAGAAGCATAAGACCCAGAGATTATGTAATAAGTAATTTGGAATTAATTAACAAGTAAATATATGATAGGATCATGTGGATGCAAATGTTGCATGTATTTGTGCTAACTTTTCTTTTGAAGGAATAAAAGTGGGTTTTGTATGGTCATGATATTCAATGCCTTGTGTGTTGTATTTGTGAATGAATGTGATTGCTTGTAAGCGGCCTTTGGTGCCCCATGAGTATTTAATTAGATTAATATAATTAAAAGGCAAGAATGTTAGGTTGCCTGTCATGTATTCATTCAAGGCTTGCATGCCAACTATTAAAGAATGGGAATTCTTTTTATGTAATTTATTTTTCCAATTTCATTTAGAAATAGTTCTAAGTAGGAATTTGGGGTAATTTAAATTACATGTAAATGGAGGCACATCAACCATGAAGATGGAAGATGAAGCAAGTCAAGGCGAAAGAAGTTTCGCAAGACCATACAAAACTCACAACCAATGTTGTGATTGATTTTTAATTGATTATTTTTATTAAATGTGTCATAGGATAAGTATGGGTGTATGCTTACATGACCACCAATAATCAATTAAATGTCCCAACTAATATTAGGCACTTTTCCCTCCCTTCTCTATCTACAACAAACCATCGATCGATAGTTGGCGAGCTCCACCCAAGTGGGCGTCACTTTCAATCTTTGAGAGTTGTGGGGCATGTCGGACATGTCAAACCAAATAGAGTTAGGTTAGCTTAACAAGGGACCTAAACGGTTTAGGGCCTTGGGGAAATGATTGCATATACATGAAAATGTATTTGCAAGCCAAGAGTTACATGGAGATGTAATTAGCAAGGAGTTGCTTACCTAAAATAGCCTAGTTTAAGTTTCATGCCGACGCTGGCTTAGGCTAAGGTGAAAATATGGATCTTGGTCCTACTACAAATAGGGACAACATTTCTTTTAATGTATTTGTGGTATAAATGTTTTTCAGTAAACTAAACTTAAACCTTAAATGTTGTAGATCATGACAACAGCAAATTCTTCAAACTCTTTCTTGCGTTCTCTCTTGGAGAAGGAACGTCTCCGCGCTGACGGGACCAATTTCATTGATTGGGACCGTAACCTAAGAATCGTTCTTAGGCACGAGCGCAGGGAGTATGTTCTTGACAAACCTATCCCTGATGAGCCTGACAAGACTAAGGTGGATGATCACAAAGTCTATGAAAAACACGTGGATGACGAGCATGAGGTTAATTCTCTCCTCATTGCCATGATGGAGGGTGAACTCCAGAAGCAGTTCTTGGAGAGCACCTCTTATTTCATCATGGGCAGGCTCAAGGAAATGTTCCAAGAGCAGGCCCGTCATGAGAGGCATAAGGTGACTATGGATCTCATCTCCTGCAAGATGTCGGAGGGGAGCTCTGTCAGTGCGCATGTTCTCAAGATGATGAGCATGATTTCGCAGCTGGAGAGGCTCGAATCTCCTGTGGGCAAACAGTTGGCCACGGATATCGTGCTGGGGTCGCTCCCGTCTAGCTTTTCGGGGTTCAAGATGAACTACCACATGAATGGCTGGGACAAGAGCCTTCAGGAGCTTCATGGAATGCTCAAGACTGCCGAGTCCGATATCAAGAAAAGTTCTTCATCGGTCTTGGTAGTTTCTCAGGGGTCTGGCAAGTCCAAGGGGAAGAAGGGAAAGAAACGCAAGGCTTCAAAGGCAAAGGGAAAGGGTAAGGCTCAAGTGCAAACTTCGAGCCCGCCCGCGGCAAAGAAGGCAAAGGTTGCTTCCGATGTCGAGTGCTACTATTGCCATGGCAAGGGCCATTACAAAAGGAGCTGTTCCAAGTACCTCGAGGACAAGAAGGCTGGAAAGGTTCCATCCATCTCAGGTATATTTGTTATTGAGATTAATTTAGCCACTTCTCTTTCCGATTGGGTACTGGATACCGGATCGTGTGCTCACATTTGTTCTAATGTGCAGGCACTAAGTGAGAGGAGGACGCTGAATAAGGGCGAAGTGCAACTACGCGTAGGCAATGGGGCAAGTATTGCAGCCGTGGCCGTAGGATGCGTTGAGTTGTATTTGCCTAGTGGGCTAGTACTTAAGCTAAATAATGTTTACTGTGTACCTTCTATTTCAAGAAACATTATCTCTATTTCCTGTTTAGACAGTGAAGGTTATGATTTCATAATTAAGAATAAATGTTGTTCTATTTATAGAGATGGTTTGTTTTATGGGTCTTCCATTTTGAGGAATGGCTTATACTTACTTGATTTAGAAAAGCCCATGTATAACATCAATAACAAACGACTCAAGTCTTCACATGAGAGTATGACTCAAGTATGGCATCACCGCTTAGGTCATATAAATAATAGTCGCATTAAGAAATTACAAGAAGTAGGACTTCTTGGTGACCTTGACCTGGAGTCAATGGACACGTGCGAGTCTTGTTTAGTTGGTAAGATGACCAAGGCACCTTTCACCAGTAAAGGTGAGAGGGCAACTGACTTATTAGGTCTTATACATAGTGATGTATGTGGACCTATGAGCACTTGTGCAAGAGGAGGTTTTAGATACTTCATCACTTTTACCGACGATTTAAGTAGATACCGGTATATCTACTTAATGAAGCAAAAGTCTGAGTCCTTTGAAAAGTTCAAAGAATTCAAGAATGAAGTTGAGAACCAACTCAATAAAAGGATCAAAGTCTTCCGATCTGATCGAGGAGGCGAGTACTTGAGTCAGCAGTTCCAGGCTTATCTTAGAGAGTGTGGAATTGTTTCACAACTCACACCTCCAGGAACACCACAATGGAATGGCGCATCTGAGAGGAGAAACAGAACCTTGCTGGACATGGTTCGTTCCATGATGAGCCGAACTAGCATGCCTTTAAACCTTTGGGGCTATGCGCTTGAAACCGCCGCTTTTATTATAAACAGGGTTCCATCAAAGTCTGTTGAGAAGACACCATATGAGATATGGGTTGGAAAGGTTCCAAACTTGTCTTTTCTTAAAATTTGGGGATGCGAGTCGTATGTCAAGAGGTTGATATCCGACAAGCTTGAACCAAAATCAGATAAATGTTTCTTTATAGGTTATCCTAAGGAAACTCGAGGATACTACTTCTATTTCCCATCCGAGAACAAGGTTATTGTTGCTCGGCATGCGGTATTCTTGGAGAAAGAGTTTCTCTCAAGAAGGAATAGTGAGGTTGAGATATCCCTTGAAGAGGTTCAAGGGAGTGACCATGAGCCTTTAGTGGGAGACACTGAAGCTAGTGGGAGCGGGGCAGGACTTGTCCCTCAAGTGGTTGAGGAAGAAGTCCAACCACCATCTCAAACTCCAGAGGCGCAGCCCGTAGAAGAGCTTATTCCACAAGAGGTTGTAGAAGAAGCTCACCAAGAGGCTCCAGAGCCCGTCCTACGAAGATCCTCAAGGGTAGTCCGTGCGCCTGAGAGGTACATGGGTCTTCATGAGGTGACGGTGTTGGATACCGACGATCCCATGACCTATAATGAAGCAATGAATAGGCCCGACTCCGATGAATGGCTAGGAGCCATGAAATCCGAAATGAAATCTATGTACGACAACCATGTTTGGGATTTGGTTGTTCCACCTCAAGGGGTCAAACCCATTGAAAACAAGTGGGTCTTCAAGAGGAAGACTGACATGGATGGAAACTTGACTGTCTACAAAGCACGACTGGTTGCGAAAGGGTACCGTCAGATTCAAGGAGTTGATTATGACGAGACCTTCTCACCCGTTGCTATGTTCAAGTCTATCAGGATTCTTTTAGCATTGGCTGCATTTTATGACTATGAAATATGGCAAATGGATGTCAAAACCGCCTTTCTAAATGGTGATTTAGAGGAGGTTGTGTATATGACACAACCTATGGGTTTTGTGGATCCAAACAATGCTGAAAAGGTATGCAAGCTTCAACGGTCCATATATGGATTGAAGCAAGCATCTAGGAGTTGGAATATTCGTTTTGACAAAGAGATCAAAAAGTTTGATTTTGTCAAGTGCGATGAAGAGCCTTGTGTATATAAGAAAGTGAGTGGGAGCTCGATTATATTCCTAGTTTTGTATGTAGATGACATACTTATGATTGGGAATGACATCTCCCTTATGGGATCTGTCAAGTTATCATTGATGAAGGTGTTCTCAATGAAAGACTTGGGCGAGGCTACATATGTGCTTGGTATACGAATTTATAGAGATAGATTCAAGAAGCTTATCGGACTAAGCCAAAGCACGTATGTTGACAAGGTGCTAAAGAGGTTTAGCATGGAGAACTCCAAGCGGGGGTTCTTACCTATGTCACATGGCGTTCACCTTAGCAAGACCCAGTGTCCTTCGACACCTGGTGAGCTGGAGGACATGAGAAGGATACCGTATGCTTCCGCCATCGGTTCCATCATGTACGCTATGATATGCACTCGTCCTGATGTCTCTTATGCCTTGAGCATAACGAGTAGATATCAGGCAAATCCTGGCATGGCTCATTGGGGAGCGGTCAAGAATATCCTTAAGTATATGAGAAGGACTAAGGAGAGCTTCCTAGTGTATGGAGGAGAAACAGAGCTCGTTGTAAAGGGTTACACCGATGCTAGTTTCCAATCCGATCCCGATGATTTCCGATCGCAATCAGGATATGTATTTATCCTCAATGGTGGTGCTGTGAGCTGGAAAAGTTCCAAGCAGGAAACCACAGCAGATTCAACCACGGAGGCTGAATACATTGCTGCCTCAGAAGCAGCAAAAGAAGGATGCTGGATTCGAAAGTTTATCTCTGAGCTTGGTGTGGTGCCCAGTGCCGAGGGTCCGATAGAGCTCTATTGTGACAACAATGGAGCAATCGCGCAGGCAAAGGAGCCGAGATCACACCAGAGGTCAAAGCATGTTTTACGACGATACCATCTCATTCGCGAGATTGTCGAGCGTGGAGATATCAAGGTTTGCAGGGTAGACACAGAAGCGAACACAGCTGATCCACTGACAAAGCCTCTAGGCCAGGCTAAGCACATGTTACATACCTCTTCGATGGGTATTAAGCATATGGGTGACTGGCTTTGAGTTTACATTCGTTCATGCATAGATTTGTATAGGGATGATTTGTACTCTTCGCTCGTTTAGAGTTGATATGATTGACTCTAGTTCAAGTGGGAGATTGTTAGTGTTGGTGTCCTAGACCCAGATCATATGTATGATATGTTTAGTTTATTAGTGAATGATTTTATCATTTTGTACCTTGAGTATTCATATTAGTGGATCATTTGAGTTGATAACTTAAATTGTAGAACTTCACAATGAATAAATTTGTTTACTCTTAAATGTCCCTTATCTTGGCAATCAGCAAGGTACACTGGTTGACCATATAAGATAAGTGTAGTGATTAGATGATGGCCATGTTTTACAGGTTATACGATAAGGAGTTATCGATCTAATCACACATGTGCATACATGGAGATGTATGGCACTGGACAGACCTAAGAATGAAATATCATATGGATTGTGTTCTGTGTCATTGATATTTCATTGTGTCTAGAATTCTTTGGTTGAGATATTTATTTTTCTTACATAAGGGATGTGTATTGTTGGTATTGTCCAACGCTCTCTTTGACCAGGAGTTATAAAGGCAGTTACTGCAGTGCATATAACTTATGCGGAAGAACGATACGTATCAAGAAACCATTGTCCCTTATATGTTATATAAGCGATGATATCTCTGGGCCCCTTGATAAAGTTTGTATTATGTGCATGCAATATGATTATATGATAATCATATCATAATTAAACTTAAGAAAATCAAGAAAGAATAATTGGTAAGGATGACACATTCCTACCTTACGATTATTTGGATATCATGTGGCAAGGAATTGACACAACAACATTTTAATGTTACAGGGATCGTGATTTTGCATTGTGCTTTTTCATCCACATCATTTGGGTAATCAATATACCATGGCTAGTTGTATCATTGATTTATGGAATTAAAAAGTTTAATTCCATTGCCATAATGATGGGATCCCATAGGGTCACACCATATGAAAGATTAAAAGAAAATATATTAATAAAGCATATGTGATATGTATATAATATGTGCTATGTTAATTATAAGGAGTTATAATTAATTTGTACAAATTATATGTTATTAATATATGAACAATTTTATGACATAGAGATGTTGTAAAATAATCCTAGTAATATTTAAAGTATGTGTGACATATTTTAAATGACTTTTGACACATGAGATATGCATATAAATTAACATAGAATATTAATTTATATGTTGGCCTTTTAATGTATGGGATTATGGACTTAATTAAATATTAATATGATTAGTATTTTTTAAGCCCAAAGCCCAAATATATGCTGGAGAGAATTGATTAGTGATGGCATGATTTAAGGGATATTTAAATATGTCATTAAATCTAATCAATCTCATTAAAGAGGAAAGAAATTTCTGGACAGATTTTTTAGGTAACTTTGAACTGGAATTTGAAAGGGTAAAACCTAATCATTCTGGACGTATGACCTATGTAATCTGTAGCCCTTGGAGTCTAGAATCCAACGGTGAAGATTTCAAGTCATTTGGAGTTACCTAGAAAAAGATATAAGAGTTTTAGTACTGAAAGGTCAGAATAATTCTGTGAGAAATATCTTGGCCGAAATTTGCTCTTTTCTCCTCTCTCCCATTTTTCTCTCATGTGTTGAGATCTAGAAATCCTCTAAAAGTTTTCAGAAATTAAGAAGAGGGTTAAACTAGGATTAAGGTTCTACTTGTTAATCTCTTACTAGCCTTAGAGATACAAGTATTTCTTTAATCTTTCGGTGGATACCTAAGGAGGCTCGTCATTTGAAGGGCTAAAGCACAACCACCGTTGAAAGAGAAAGGGAATAAGAAGTTGCTAAGCAAGACAACCCTTCTTGATTTGATTTAGAGATCAAATCCAAGGTATTATGTTATTCCTTTCTTCATTAGGCTAATTAAGATTGTTTCTTGCACTTACAATAACTAGATCGTTTGTTTTGAGTCGAATAAATTTTTGTTTTATTCCTTGCTATCTAAGCATCAAAACTTTCAACGACGGCACAGGCGGCTGAGACTCGGTCTAGGTTAGTGAGCATCGGTCAGTTTTTCCTTGAATCGGCGAGACTCGGGTGAAACTCGGTTGACTCGGCCTAAAAATCGGCTAACTCGGCCGAGTCAAGCACTGTTCATCCGAGTTTTGCTGAAAAACTCGCACGGGCGCGAAACTCGGGTGAAAATCGGATCGGACACGGCCGATACCGAGTTAACTCGGAATCGGCCGATTTTCCAAACCATGGTTCTCAATTTGGACTTGAACAATGAAAACACACGAGTTACCTCATCCTTAGAGCGCAAAAAATAAATCCACGAATATCGTGAGAAATCATCAATAAAATGACATAATAACGAAACCCGTTTTGTGATATTGTGAGAAATCATCAATAAAAATGACATAATAACGAAACCCGTTGGTTGATATCGGAAGATGGAGAATGACAAGCTGATCATCCGAAGTAATAGTAGTTCTTAGATCAGGGGTAGAATTGGAGGTATTGTTTGAAGTAGGGAGGGTTGGGTTAATGGGAGAAGAAGAAAGCGACATGGTGCTCTGATACCATGAAAACGTAACAGAGAAAGAAAAGTAATTTGTGAATTCAAGATTTATTCATGGTCGTACTAGAATGGTAGCAAACTCTATTTTTCACCCGGTGGATAAAACTCATAAATTATATACCATGTACGATCTCCTTCACGATCTTGGAGAAAAACTCTCTGTTGGAGATTGTTTTAGGGTAACAATTACTGAGAGAAAAAGTTCCTAAAACCGTGCAACATGTATATCTCCGAGTTAACAATGAAATTCTGAAAGAGAAACTATCCAGTATATGTAACTAAGTAACTTGCGTACCCTTATCTTGGGAAGCCCATTTATTGATGATATTAGTGAAATCATTACTAATATATCTATAAATTTTAGAAATTTGAGGGTGTTAGAGGTAATGTCCAGTGGCTATTCAATAGTGCCAAGAGTTATAGGAAATGTGAAGAACCTACGGTTTCTATCTTTTTGGAGAGGTTCAATTAACGAGTTGCCGGATTCAGTATTGCAGCTCTACCATCTTCAATTTTTAATTATTTTTGATAAATTTTGAAAATGGTTAGATAGATTATATAGTTCTTTGAAGTTGAAGAACGAGGTTGTTTTGAAACTTTCAGCGGTTATTGGAAAGAAAATAGGCACTAAATGTTGGGCATATATTCTTTAAATTTGATCGCAAATTATATTTTTTTGAGTAAATGTTGGAAGTCAAGCTACCTAAGTATTTAATACCTTAGTTATTACAACAAATGATTTCTCCCATCCGGATTTCGAACCTATGACCTCTCATATAGAGACCATGTGCCTTTACCCCACTATAGATCAAAGGCTATATCTTGATCGCTAACTATATTTGATTAATTAAATATATGACCAGAATATAGTGGTATATGACAAGCTAAATTTACTGAATTCCTAGACGCAGAAGAAAGGTAAAAGGAAACGAAAATTCTTGTTGACATGTAATCCATAGTGTTCTTTCTCCAAAAGAAATGGACAAATAAGGACAAGCAAATAGAACTGACAAGCATATAACATAGCGGAAACGCAGTCAAAGTAAATAGAAACTATATAATTGCAACAATCTCCATTATAAAACTTTCACTATTAATTTATTGAATACAATACCCAGCGATTTCATGAAAAAAGGAAAAAAGATATATACATAGAAATAAATATCTACTCTTTGCAAGCATAACACACATAGAGGCTATTGAATCTTATTTTTTCTTCTTATTTTAAATTACAGTGATTACACAATATCTATAATTTAAGTTGTCATTTGCCTAGGTTTGGCAACCAACTCAAGATCCTCCTTCTTCTTGAGCGACAAGCTCGGTGTCTCGGTCATGTCAACATCTTCTGGCTTCATCCCACTTGGGAGCTCCCAATCAAATATCCTCAAGATATTTGCCAGTGCTAGCTCCATCGTCAGAAGTGATAGCTGCATGCCGGGGCAAATCCGTCTGCCTCCTCCAAAGGGAACTATCTCGTAAGTGCTGCCATTATAGGTGAATGGATTATCGACAAATCTCTCAGGCCGGTATTCCAATGGGTTGTCCCAAACCTCTGGGTCTCTGCCCATGGCATATGTATTGACAAAGATTCTTGATCCTTTTGGAATGTCATAACCTTCGATGTTACAGTAGTCCATGGATTCTCTCGGAACTAGTAGCGGGGTTGGGGGGTGTAACCGAAAACTTTCGGTGATGGCAGCCTTCAGGTATGTAAACTTGCACACATCTTCAGAGTTGAGAAACTCATTTTGCGACGGAATCTGACGCACCTCCTCTTCTAGCTTCTTCAATACTCTGGGGTGCCTTAGGAGCTCTAGCATGGTCCACTCCAAACTTATGGCAAGAGGTTCTGACCCGGCTGTCAATGATTGCTGCATACAGAAGTAAACAATTAATGAATTTATATTTAGTGTGAAGCAAAATAAACATTTTATAGAGGATTCAAATGCTTTCATTTTTTGTGTTTCCATTATGCCTCTATTTTTAGAACTATACTAAATTAAATTTAAGACTTAAATGTCAAAACAAAACAGTAATATGTGATCCACATCATTTTTCTATACACACGTAAAAATATCATGTCATTTCGATTTTGTTTCAATTAGTATCAAGAGCTTACAAAAATACATTGATATGGATACATTCTCAATGTTGATTTTTCAACTTATTGAATTATATGAAATCAAAGATGTAAATGATAATGTTTTAAGTGCATGTAGAGAAAATAATATAGATCATATTTAACATTTTATTTTGCCATGTAAATTATAGAACATTTGTTATTATTAATTTAAAATTTTGAGGTATGATGGAGGCACATGAAATAGAGGTATTCAAACCCTCTTTTTTTTTTTTGGCTTCAAAAACCATGCCTAAGGGCTTTTGAAGCCAAAGAAAAAAAGTTTCTTCAATAAAGAAAGATGTGTGTATTATGAACTATAGCTAGGATATATATATTTTTTTTAATTTGAAGATTTTGTTCTTATGCAATAGGAAAAGAACAAAAAAACTCACATAGCAAAGTGCTTTGATGTGCAAATCATTTATCTGGAATTCTTTCTTTTGTTTTTCATCCTTTTGAAGTTTGAGTAAGATATCAAGAAAATCTTGATCACCGTCACTCCTCCCTTCAATACGATCATTGAGAATCTCGGTCATCATTGCGTAGCCCGTCAAAAATATTTTTTGTGCTTCATTTCTCACCTTTGAACCAATAATAGGGCCTATCCATTTGAGAGAAGGAAAAAAATCCTCTGGATTAAACTTGCCAAGGAGGGGCACGCTATCGAATACCATGTTCATCAACTTCTCCTCCCTCCCGTCTCTCCTAAACGACTCTCCAGTTATCATATGACAAATGATATCATTAGTCAATTTGTAAAACGTTTTTCGCATATTCACGACGCCTTCGGGTGATGCTGCTGCCTCTTCTTTTACTTTGTTTAACATGAACAACACCTCTTCCTCCCTTAGCGTCTTGAAAGTTTGCACGACTCTTTTGGAACTAAACAAGTGCATGCTGGTGATCTTTCTCAAAGACCTCCATTGCTCACCATATGGCGCAAAAGCAATATCATGGTGATTATATGACAGGATAGTGGCGGCTTTAAATTGTGGTCGGCTTGCAAAGACGGAATCATGTGTCCTTAGAACTTCACGTGCCATGTGCGGGGAAGAAACGACAAGTGTTGGTATTTCTCCAAGGTGAAGGAGCATGATGGGTCCATACTTCTTCGAGAGCTCTTGGAAAGACTGATGCGCTAATGGACCGAGTTGGTGGAGGTTGCCTATTAGCGGGAGCTTCGGAGGAGATGGAGGGGGGTTGAGCTTGTTGTTAAACTTTTTTGTAAACACCAGGAGCAAAAGGGTTAAGGTGGTGATAAGAGAGATGAAGAATAGTGGAGGAGAAGAGTAGGCTTGTTCAATAAGGAGAACCATTGCTCTCATTTTGGGAGTTCACAAATTAAACACAATTTCTGTTTTGTGAAATTTTGTAGTAAAATACTCATATATATAGATATCTGGGCAGGGGGTAGTTAAGGTATGTTCGCATCATTCTAGAAGAACGTTTTACAATTTTTTTGGACCACCTTTTGTGCACGTATGGTTCCAAATTTTAACTGTCATGGTCAATGGAGAAATATAGCATGATATAGGATGTTCATCCGTAGAAGTTATGTAGCTAATTAGTCAGATAATTGACAGTGCAAACCCAAAATAAGACAGCAATCTCTGTTATGTGGTACCACATATATTGGAAATGTTGCATTCCAATTAAGAGATGATAAATTCTACCATAAAACGTTAGGAACAATGACTGTAACGCTAGATTATATTTTACATACTGTGTCATAGAGGTAGTTATTAGTGGACTTTACAGTTATTAGTGGATTTTACATACGCGTACCGGTAACTTCTTTCTGAAGAACACATCCTCTAAGCATATTTTAACGTGGATATCATTTTAACGCATCCTCCAAGAACGCATCCTTTTTTTTTACATGTTTGTGGACCATCCAAAAACATTGATTTTGTACCTATCTTAAAAAACAGTAAAAACTTTTCGAAAAATATAAAATTTGATCTCTAAGCACATTTTAATGTGGATATCATGTTGAGCGGTTCAGATCTTTTGCTTGAACTTCGAAATCAAAGATAAAGATGTTGGGATACGATTGGGCAATGAACCAATGGGGCATTTGAGCCCTCCTCATATATATATATATATATATATATATATATATATATATATATATAATCACTTAAAATATATATGAAATACTAGTAAGATCAATAAAAAAAAGGGAATTTCAACGAAATTTTACGATCTTGAGATGATATATTTTTTTAGTTTGATGGCTGTTACTGGCTTAAGGTGATCTTTTTTGGGTCAACATCAAAAGCTTAAAAGTCCAAAATTTCATTTGCAACTTGTTACTAGTTTGAAAATGACACAATCAATAGTCAGAAAAATAGACTAGTCACTGCTGAAAATGTAAATTATCCACAGTTTCAGTACTGTGACTCATGTCACCGTTTATAAAAGTGTTGAAATACGCCCACGGTTGCAAAACCGTGACTAGATTCAATATGTACCCATGGATATATACCAACGAACCGTGGTTGTTTTCTTTTGTCGCCAATTATAAATAATATTTAACCACGGTTTGTTGTATAATTGTCCATGGTAATAAATATTACAGCCATTGTTTTTCTCTAGGAGATCCGTGGGTGATTTGATTATAGCTTTCAGTTTGATAAGACTTAAGAGTATCCATGTGTGTGATGCTATTTTCTTTTTATATTTTGTTTGTAATTTATCTAGTACAAAATACCAAAAATCACACAATTTTCGGCACAACAAATACCAAAATCACTATATTAATTTAATCAAAATAAACAATGTTGAAATTTAGACATATTTACACTTCCAAAATAATTGTCCTACACAACATATAATCATCAATCATTTACAACGCTCATGCATGAACACTTTAGCCCACGTACACCAGATTTCATCAAACCTGCTTCGTCGACTAAGGCGCAACACTTTGTTGGAACTGCATGAAAGAATAGTTTTCTGTTAGTCGAGTAGATGGTTTAATTTTTATTAAAATTAATAATGTGTAATAGATGTACATAACTTGTTTGGGAACTGCATACAAGATCGAGTGATTTATGCAGTTTAAAATAATTTTTAACATTTAATCAACAAATAAGATGAACAAAATATAAGAAAGATGTTGAAGTAATACATCGAAGTAATAGATATGGGTAACCATTGTCTTGTCTCGAATCCCACCACGATGCATATTTGCCCGCATTTACATCCACTGGTCTCCAATACTGTCTCTGAACCTGCGGAGCCCACCAAGGTTCAGGGGTCAACATGTTATCTTTATTAATCTTCAATTTTTTTAAAAGGATCAAGTATACACATTTATCTTTTTTTAATATATGGTCATAGAAAAAATGCCTGCATCCTTCAAAGCAAGATAATAGTTTTGCATTAGAATAATAAACAGAAAAACATAAGAGGCAACTATAAAAACAGAACTAAAATGAATTTGGGTTGTTCAAGATATAATGAACTGTACATGCAACATATCCTTATTTTGTGTAAGATATTGTTTGATTTTTGTGGGCATACTGATAACTGTACATATGCCTATGCGGTTTCCATCAGTTCAGACCTGAAACACTTAGCAGGGACCCTCATGATTACATAAAACAATTACCAGTACAGGTACACATAATAAAACAAACAATAGGCATACTGGTACAAGAATACGCTTCAAATGCATGATAAAAATGATACCTTCTAGAAAATCAGAGATGTTATTTGCAAGGACCAGTTGGGCATCATAAGACTTCCTCTCGGGAAAATTCAAGCTAGAATTTCGATAATGATCCGAACTGGACCAATAGAACTGATTATTTTTCTTGACACTCCGTTGACTTCAAATTATTTGTGAGATTACTTTAAAACTTAATACTGTTTTCAGAAATGATGTCACTCAATTATGAAATGGGAGACAACAAAAATTCTAATTAGAACATAGCATTCTTAACGATGTGTACCAATATGGTATGGTGCTGGTACATCTAAATTACAAACAGTAGCTGTGCATCTCCGTGTACTAGTCCCTAGGCATGTGCAGGAATATTCATTTATGAGTTGGTAACAATGTTGGTACATCCAATTTAGTTTGATGAGAAAATGTCATTTGGTACCAGTGCCAATCAGGTGCAAACTGTGCTCAACACTATGTTACAGGAATACTAGTACCAGTGATGCGTCTCTTTGACAATTTTGAAAAAAGAGTATAAAAACATAAAAGAGTAGAGTCAAATTTACCTGTGGAGCACAGTCTAATTTACTAGTAAGCCTGTACATAATTATTCCCTGGAATCCAGATTTATCAAAATATAAAAGAGAATAAAAAGCACTTTTTCTTGATGAGAAAATACTGATCAAGAACTTCTGGATTTGCAATCATTTTGGTTAAATTAATATTGAAAAAAAGATATTCATCAAAATTTTATAATCATCTACAAACATGTATAGCAAACAGCAAATGATGTACATAAGTCGATTGTGTCTAATAATTTTGGGCTGGTTTAAATTTGTATCTGATTTTAAAAATTTAAGCTATAATTAATTAACAATAATTGTTACCATCAAAAGAAAGTCATACCAGATCCATCCGGTCAGCAACAGTTGTAAATAATAAATGACAGAAATTGCACAAAAACTACACGTAAGAGATTTTTAACTGTCATGGTCAATGGAGAATATAGCATGATATAGGATGTTCATCCGTAGAAGTTATGTAGCTAATTAGTCACATAATTGACAGTGCAAACCCAAAATAAGACAGCAATCATTGTTATGTGGTACCACATATATTGCAAATGTTGCATTCCAATTAAGAGATGATAAATTCTACCATAAAAGAGATGATTGGGTACGATAAAGTTGTAAATTAAGAGATGATAAATTCGAAATCAAAGATAAAGATGATGGGTACGATTGGGCAATGAAGCAAGGGGGCATTTGAGCCCTCCTCATATATATATATATATATATATATATATATATATATATATATATAGGATCCGGCTAATTTGCTGCTAGCAGCATTTCGGACTGCAGGCAGCAAATCTGCCATACGGATGTTCAAACAACCGATCCGAACCGTTCAACATGTTCTAAATATTGAAATGTGCTTGGAGACCAAATTTTACATTTTTTGGAATTTTTTTACTATTTATTAAGCCACTTTGAAAATTCCAGATCATATGGTCCAGAATTTTGTTGCACTGTTTTTACTGTTCACCCGGATCTGGAATTTTCAAAGTGGCTTAATAAATAGTAAAAAAATTCCAAAAAATGTAAAATTTGGTCTCCAAGCAGATTTCAATATTTAGAACATGTTGAAATGTTCAGATCGGTTGTTTGAACATCCGTATGGCAGATTTGCTGCCGGCAGCAGCTGGCCGAAATGCTGCCAGCAGCAAATTAGCCGGACCCTATATATATATATATATATATTGAGTGAGGCTACGGTGCTATGCATAGCACGGATTGGGTCCGTGCTACAGCTCAAAATTTGACATTTTAACATCCTAACGGTCGATCCAAACCTTTCAACATGATTATAAAATGAATATGTACTTGCAAACCAAATTTGACATTTTTTCAAATTTTTTTACTATTTTTTTAGATAGGCTGTTTTTGGATGGTCCAGAATGTTCAGATCAAGTGATTTTCGAAAAAATAGTAAAAAAATTCGAAAAAAATGTCAAATTTGGTTTGCAAGTACATATTCATTTTATAATCATGTTGAACGGTTCGGATTGACAATTAGAATTTTGAAAAGTCAAATTTTGAGCCGTAGCACGGACCCAATATATATATATATATATATATATATAGAGAGAGAGAGAGAGAGAGAGAGAGAGTGGCTAATATCAAAACGTTTGCACCAAGCCTCTCGTGCAACCAAGTCATTTTTGGATTTTCAAAGCCCAAACGGTCGATCCGAGCCGTTAGATGTGATCTCTATATTAAAATCTGCTTGGAGACCAAATTTTATATTTTTTGGAATTTTTTTACTATTTATCAGTGTTCTAAATAGCGCGCTATAGCGCCGCTATAGCATTTTTGGACCCTAAACGCTAAGCTATGGCATGAAAATATGCTAATTGCGCTACGGCCGCTATAGCGGTAATAGCGGTCCGCTATAGCGCATAGCTTGTAGCGGTATATGCATATTAGGCTTTTTTAGACAATTTATATGGGCTTAAATAAAGATCCATAAAATTTATTTTGTATAGAAAAAAAAATATAATGAATCATGATGCTTAAGATATTTTGTATAGAAAAAGATCGATAGTTTATGATATTATTATGGAGGGTCCGGCTAATTTGCTGCTGGCAGCATTTCGGCCAGCTGCTGCCGGCAGCAAATCTGCCATACGGATGTTCAAACAACCGATCCGAACCGTTCAACATGTTCTAAATATTGAAATGTGCTTGGAGACCAAATTTTACATTTTTTGGAATTTTTTTTACTATTTATTAAGCCACTTTGAAAATTCCAGATCCGGGTGAACAGTAAAAACAGTGCAACAAAATTCTGGACCATATGATCTGGAATTTTCAAAGTGGCTTAATAAATAGTAAAAAAATTCCAAAAAATGTAAAATTTGGTCTCCAAGCACATTTCAATATTTAGAACATGTTGAACGGTTCGGATCAGTTGTTTGAACATCCGTATGGCAGATTTGCTGCCGGCAGCAGCTGGCCGAAATGCTGCCAGCAGCAAATTAGCCGGACCCTTATTATGGATATTTTGAACCATGGACTTTTGTACTAGTTCAATATGAATATTATAATTTCTTAATTAATTTGGTGTTATTTATTGTTCTATGAAACTTTAGATAATGTTAATATATAGTACAAATATATAATATAATTTTTGTAAAAAAAAAACGCTATTTGGAATAGCTTCCGCTATAGCTACGCTATTCGCTATAGCTTTTTTTGTAGCATTCCCGCTATGACGCTATAAACGCTATTTAAAACATTGCTATTTATTAAGCCGCTTTGAAAATTACTGATCACATGGTCCAGAAATTAGTTGCCCTGTTTTTACTGTTCATCCGGATCAGCAATTTTCAAAGTGGCTTAATAAATAGTAAAAAAATTCCAAAAAATATAAAAATTGGTCTCCAAGCAGATTTTAATATAGATTGAACATCTAACGGTTCGGATCGACCGTTTGGACTTTGAAAATCCAAAACAACTTGGTTGCACGAGAGGCTTGGTGCAAACGTTTGATATTAGCCACTCTCTATATATAATTAACAATAATTGTTACCATCAAAAGAAAGTCATACCAGATCCATCCGGTCAGCAACAGTTGTAAATAATAAATGACAGAAATTGCACAAAAACTACACGTAAGAGATTTTTAAATACTGTCATGGTCAATGGAGAAATATAGCATGATATAGGATGTTCATCCGTAGAAGTTATGTAGCTAATTAGTCACATAATTGACAGTGCAAACCCAAAATAAGACAGCAATCTTTGTTATGTGGTACCACATATATTGCAAATGTTGCATTCCAATTAAGAGATGATAAATTCTACCATAAAAGAGATGATTGGGTACGATAAGTTGTAAATTAAGAGATGATAAATTCGAAATCAAAGATAAAGATGATGGGGTACGATTGGACAATGAAGCAATGGGGAATTTGAGCCCTCCTCATATATATATATATATATATATATATATATATATATATATATATATTGAGTGAGGCTACGGTGCTATGCATAGCACGGATTGGGTCCGTGCTACAGCTCAAAATTTGACATTTTAACATCCTAACGGTCGATCCGAACCTTTCAATAGGATTATAAAATGAATATGTACTTGCAAACCAAATTTGACATTTTTTCAAATTTTTTTACTATTTTTTTAGATAGGCTGTTTTTGGATGGTCCAGAATGTTCAGATCAAGTGATTTTCGAAAAAATAGTAAAAAAATTCGAAAAAATGTCAAATTTGGTTTGCAAGTACATATTCATTTTATAATCATGTTGAACGGTTCATATTGACAATTAGAATTTTGAAAGTCAAATTTTGAGCCGTAGCACGGACCCAATATATATATATATAGAGAGAGAGAGAGAGAGTGGCTAATATCAAAACGTTTGCACCAAGCCTCTCGTGCAACCAAGTCGTTTTCGGATTTTCAAAGTCCAAACGGTCGATCCGAGCTGTTAGATGTGATCTCTATATTAAAATCTGCTTGGAGACCAAATTTTATATTTTTTGGAATTTTTTTACTATTTATTAAGCCACTTTGAAAATTGCTGATCACATGGTCCAGAATTTAGTTGCACTGTTTTTACTGTTCACCCAGATCAGCAATTTTCAAAGTGGCTTAATAAATAGCAAAAAAATTCCAAAAAATGTAAAATTTGGTCTCCAAGCATATTTTAATATAGATTGAACATCTAACGGTTCGGGTCGACCGTTTGGACTTTAAAAATCCGAAAACAACTTGGTTGCACGAGAGGCTTGGTGCAAACGTTTTGATATTAGCCACTCTCTCTATATATAGGGATGAGCTATGGTGAGACGTGGAGTAAAACAAGTAGGTACTCCATGCCATATTTTCATTTTGAAAATTCAAACAACCGATCCGAACAGTTCAACATTTTCTCTATATTGAAATGTGCTTGGACCAAATTTTACATTTTTTGGAATTTTTTTACTATTTATTAAGCCACTTTGAAAATCGCTGATCCACTGTAAACAGTAAAAAACAGTAAAATTTTCTGGACCACCGGATCAGCGATTTTCAAAGTGGCTTAATAAATAGTAAACAAATTCCAAAAAATGTAAAATTTGGTCTCCAAGCACATTTCAATATAGAGAACATGTTGAACTGTTCGGATCGGTTGTTTGGATTTTCAAAATGAAAATATAGTGCCATGGAGTACAAAATGGTTTTACTCCACGTCTCACCATAGCTCATCCCTATATATATATATATATATATATATATATATATATATATATATATAATCATTTAAAATATATATGAAATACTAGTAAGATCAATAAAAAAAGGGAATTTCAACGAAATTTTACGAACTTGAGATGATATTTTTTTTTTTTAGTTTGAATGGCTGTTACTGGCTTAAGGTGATCTTTTTTGGGTCATCATCAAAAGCTTAAAAATCCATAATTTCATTTGCAACTTGTTACTAGTTTGAAAATGACACACACGCGTACACCAATAGATTAAAAAAATGAAATGTACATGTGACAGATTATGCAATTGAAAACATGAGTGGTCACTGATTCATACAGTGCAACTGAAAATCACATAGTGATTTTATTCAAATTACAAAAAAAAAAGAGTACAATTAATTCAAATCACACAGTGCCACTGAAAATTGACACTTAAAAATAAAGCTGAGTACAATTTTCAATTCTAATTTCTCTGTCGCTGTGTAAGATTAATTGTCTAAAATTGCAACTATTTTTTAGAAATAAAATATGCATGTTAAGATGAAAACCTGTGCAACAGGGATGGAAAAGTGGAGGTAACTGAAAGAGATGAGGCACTAGCGGAGCGACCAAAGGTTCTAGAGATCGAGAGGCATTGGCGGAGCGACCAAAAATTCTAGAGATCGAGAGCCACTAGCAGACAGAAGGGTTGAGCGAGCGAGAGCCGAGAGGCACTGACAGAGCGACGGATCTCCGCTTCTGCGTCGAGGAGGCACCCTGAGGCTGAGAGCAAGAGGCCGCCAGTCCGAACGAGAAAGAGGGGGAGAGGCGCGATAAGGGAGATAAAGCGAACGAGAGAGAGAGGCGGAAGGAGTCAAACAGATAAACCCTAGTTTATCTAACGGAGTGACTTTTTTATTTTTTCTGTTATGCCATTTTTCATTAGCGCTTGATGAAAGCGCAAATCTAAAAGGAAATCCGATGGTCCAGACAATAAGAAGCATATCGCTGAAGTTCTATAGAAAGAGTGTTAGCCGTACTCTCTCTATATATATATGTACACACACCCAGTTCTACCAAATACAAAACAACATAATTTGTATTAAAAATGCAAAAGAAGAAATCCTTCTTTTTCATTTACTTAATGTATATACCTAGTAAAATAAATTACATCCAATTTTGCAACTTCATTAAAAAATTTAAATCTCATTCCAAAATTCCCACTATATATATTTGTTGCTGCTATAAATTTGATTATAATTAGTTTTGCTTTAATTCAAGGGCTTTGTATAAAGGGGGAAATTTTGTTTTGCGTACAAGTTATATTGGAACTAAACGCAAACTTCTATTTTTGGTACAGAGATAGCTAGACACGTTCAAATAGATTAAAACGTCAATTAATTGACATGTTACAATGAATTAGTACATGAAATTTAAAATTTCAAATATTGTAAGCTCAAGTAATTGAATTTTGTGAACGGAGATGGACGCACGGTCTAACATGAAAGTACGCAAACTGCCAAAATAAAATACAAGTAATTACTTTAATCTGTTATTCAACGGACCAATATTTTTTTTCTATTATGGAAAAATAGAAATTAAGTGCGAAGGTATGAACTATATTCAACTGAAAATGAACAATTGCTGTGATTCCATCAATTTTCATTAACGACAATTAGAGGCAATAAATGACTGTGGTCAGCGATTAACAATTTATTTCCATAGACCAAATTAATAATTTTCTCTTTATGAGATAATCCATTGGCCCAATATATCATTAAGAAATAAAGCTTGCTAGGAAGAGGTGCAAACGGATTGGGCGATCCTTCACAATTAATTGCACCAAATAATGTGAGAGTTTTTCAACATCTCTGATCTGGACTAATAATGGAAAAAGACAACATTATTTGAAAAAGACATAATTATTTGATGTTCAATTTTAAAAAAGAATGCAAAAACAGTGAAATGAAACAATTCATATAATTTCTTAGAAAGGAAATACCATTTATTTCAAGATTTTATAATGCTTGATACACTTTTTTTGTTAGATTTCTATTTTATTTAATTTCGATGAAAATGAGACATGATTAATTTATAAAATTGTTTGAATAGTTCGATAGTCTAACTAAACATTGAAATTTCTAGTATTATGTGGAGATATGTGTGCTTCTTTTGTAAAGGAAATTAAGTTGATTTTAATTTGTAAAAATGTAAAGCAGTTTGTGTTATATATATATATATAGAGTATGGCTAATGTGCTTCCTCTAGAACTTCGGCCTCGTGCTTCCGGGGGCATATCTTAGTGTTTGATGTTCAAACAACAAATTCAAACTGTTAGATGTTCAATCTATATTAAAATGTACTTGGAGACCAAATTTTACATTTTTTTGAATTTTTTTACTATTTATTAAGCCACTTTGAAAATTCCAGATCCGGGTGAACAGTAAAAACAGTCTGGATCATATGATCTGGAATTTTCAAAGTGGCTTAATAAATAGTAAAAAAATTCCAAAAAATGTAAAATTTGGTCTCCAAGTACATTTTAATATAGATTGAACATCTAACAGTTTGAATTTGTTGTTTGAACATCAAACACTAAGATATGCCCCCGGAAGCACGAGGTCGAAGTTCTAGAGGAAGCACATTAGCCATAATCTATATATATATATATATATATATATATATATATATATATATATATAATCCTGGGAGTACATCAAAAAAAAAAAGGAGTCTCTATGATAAATTTACAAAGTACAACCATTCAAGTTACCTTCCCTTCTTTTTTTGGACAACCTTTTGTGCACGTGTGGTTCCAAATTTTACTGTCATGGTCAACAGAGAAATATAGCATGATATAGGATGTTCATCCGTAGAAGTTATGTAGCTAATTAGTCACATAATTGACAGTGCAAACTGACGCAAGGCGGTCCCGATACTGTTTTGCCCAATAAGCTCAAGTATTCGGTTTTATGGTAAAAGACAAGAGTATTGATCACAAATAACACAAACACTCAAAACTAACAACTTTCTGTTTTAATATTCGCTGCTGGAACAACAACTTCATGGGAGCAGCTTGGGTCCGATGCCCATCGGACCCAAAGTGGGTTCAATGGGCTCGACGACCGTCGGATCTGCTTTAAGTTTCCCACCAGAACTTTCGCGTCTGCTTTAATTTTCGTGCGCACGAATCTTAAAGCATATCGGACGGTCGTTGAGCCCATCGAACCCACTTTGGGTCCGATGGGCATCGGACCCAAGCTGCTCCCCAACTTCATACATATTTAAAAGTAAAACAAAATTAAAAGCTCTCATAGAAAACTTAAACAAATAAATACTCAATTTTAGTAAACCAACGAAAGTTTGACTGATGTTTTAATTTCTTAATAAAGCCTATGCAGTCTTCAATGTAGTCTAGTCAAAATTGATTAATTGTTCAAAGCTCTCCTTGGAAGTTCGGCCCATGTAGTCAAAATTATTAAATTGTTTAATTGCTTCAAGAATCCTAGAAGACCGTCATGCATGTATCTTAATAAAAAGATTATTCAGTAAAACTTGTTGAATTAATTACTGAGAAGTATAGCCAAGCCATTGAATATGTGGATCAAATTTCAAGTTGTATATATAAATTCTTGATCTGCTTGGATTTGGCGTGACCATCGTCCGTATCCGAGTCTGAATCGGATACTACAGATGTGTCATAGAGGTAGTGGTCTTTACAGGTGTGTAGGTAACAAGATTCATCAAAAGGCAAATAATTCAGAGATGTGAAGTACACATCGCTTGTCATTGGCTGTGAACACTTCTCTGCTACTTATTTAATATCATGTAATAATTGACTGTAATAGCATACACGGATTTAATAATAAAAAAACGTGTATAAATGTACTCCAACATTCATATACTTTTCTTTATTAAAAAAGCATGTGTATGAATATTGGAGCACATTGTACTCGGTTTTATTGTATGATTCGTGTGTGATGACAGAAATACATAATTTTCCTCGTTATTAATCTGTGTCTTTATTTTATAATGGATCTCTATCTACTTTTTCAAAGATATTTCTATCATTTCTAAAGAATATTTTCGCTACATATATATTTGTCTGAGGTATCTCTTTTAAACATGCAAGACTATGAGACAATATCTTCACCGAGAAGGCAACCAGACAAGCAAAAACTTCAAATGAACTTAACTTTCTGCTTGAGTGTCCGATTTCAGCGGTCTTTACTTACTTCGGAAAGCTGGTGAGGAGATCTACAACTTTTTCTTATGCATTATTCATTTAAATGTCTTTCGTCATGTGTTTTGTCATGTAAAAAAACAAAAGGAAGGGCCTCAAAACTTCAATTGAGGTTTCCGATTAAGTTTTTTTTCCTTTCTTATTTTCGAATTTGTACTCTTTTACCATACTTTTCTTAAACATTGTTCATGTAAATGTATAAAGTCTTATATCTTTGGTTTTTTTAATTAAAACCTGAACGATTGGTGTTTTCATACATCGTTTTTACTTTAAATACCGTGTATCAATGTTTTGGCGAAAAAGGTCAACACTGATTTGGGAAAAACGTACCCGGTTCTAAAACTGTGTATAATTTATCCACTCTCCACTACAACAGAAATGGTAATTCTGCACTGCACATTGTACACGGTTTTGCCAATTTTATATGAAACCGTGTACTATAAAGGTTTTTCTGAAAGCCCGAAAAAACTACTGGAATCATACATTGATATTTATTAAATAATCAGTGTAGAATTGTTTGGAAAAAGGCCGTGTATGATTTATTAGAGAGCTACACGGATATTTAACTAATATCTGTGTAGAAATAGCTACACGGATTTTTGATAATAAATCCATGTAGGAAGACAAGAACTGTACATGGATTATCTTATAAATAGCCGTGTATGATTTGTTAGAGAGCTACACGGATTGTTAAGTATAAATCCGTGTAGAAAAGTGTAGGGTTTTGGTATAAAAGGCCTTCTCCTTCCAGCGTCGTTTTGATCAAGTAATTAGTACTCTCTCTCTGTTACATTGAAGGTTGATCTGAGATCTTTGAAGTTTGTATTTTCTCCTCTCTATCTTTCTAAGGTTAGCATATATATATATATATATATTTTCCATTTCTTCCTCTAATTTTCTGTTACTTTACGTTTTTCTGCCCATTTAATCAAAAAACGTTTTTCTGGAAACATCTCTCTCCACTGATTTTGAGGGATATTATTCTGAAAAAGTATCATCCATTTTGAAGGAGAGAAGTAATGAATAGGCTGAAGGTCTCCATCATCAGATCTAAGGAAAACCATTGAAGATCAGTACTAACGCTTCCGCCTAAATATGTCTTCAATTCAGAACTGTAATTGTTTAGAGTGATACAAAATCACTATTTTTGAATGACCCATAATCTTCTAAAAAAAGTGATTTCGTACCTATCTTAAAAAATAGAAAACAACAATTGCAAAAATATAAGATTTTGTATCCAAACACATTTTAACATTTTAATATGAAGATCATATTGAATAGTTCGTATTGACGGTTTGAACTTGGAAAATAGAGATAACGATGTTGGGACATGACGGGCCACAAAACCAATGGGGCATCTTAAGCCTACTCATATGTATATGGTCAATCCAATCGACCATATATGCATTAATCAACAAAACCATTGAAAGAATTACAATTAAAAAAGATCGAAGGGGCTAACAATAAAAGTGCAAACTAATCGAGATGGTTGAGAAGGTAGCTTGGAAGTTTATCACACGTATCGACTAACTATGCATTTTTACAAATTAACATATATATATATATGAGGTCAATCCATGATGTACCATTAACCAACAATAAACATTTAAAGAATTATAAAAATGGATCTAACCGTACAAGTGCAATTTAATTAATGGAGAGGGTGGACAAGCTAGCTTGAAGTGGACCACTCATTTTGCTATTTAAGATGCTTCAAGTGGCAGTACTACAGAAAAAAAGATTGCATACGGACATAACTGGAGGATATTCACGGATTTCCTACCGTGTAGGCTCTGAGGGTGTATGAATAAGCAAATAATTACACACGGATATTTACCCGTGTGCAATTATAACGATTTCTACACAGATTGCTTTATAAACAGCCGTGTACAAACACTTGCCTGTGGCGCTCTCTATTTTACCGAGCTACATGGATATTACGTAACGTCCGTATACAACTACTCTTTCTACACGGATTTTTAATTTAATATCCGTGTAGCTTGCTCTTTCTACATGGACTTTTAATTTCATATCCGTGTAGCTCTCTTAACTATCATACATGGACAAATATAAAATAATCCGTGTAGCTCTCTTAACTCGTTCTACACGGACTTTCGTTAAATATCCGTGTAGAATTACTCTTTCTACACGGACTTTTAATTTCATATCCGTTTAGCTCTCATAACTATCATACACAGATAAATATAAAATAATCTGTGTAGCTCTCTTAACTCGTACTACATGGACTTCTGTTAAATATCCGTGTACAATTGTCTCTCGGCTAGCCTCCAATTTAATTTGCAATTAAAGTTGATAAAATTACCGTTCATAATTTATTAAACTAAAAACTTAATTGTGACTTAAATCACAAAATTCATTTTAATAAAGTGGCAGTTACAATTTAAAGTTGAAAAAAATTAATAACAATCAATTATTAAAAATAACGTTATATGGTTTAAATTATTTACATAAAAAAAATATACAATAAACTTCCGTTGGGCAGATTATTATATATGAATTCATATAAAACCATAGAGAATACTAACAGATTACAATTCGTGCAAAATATATAGACATTGCCTTTTGTACATATGCAATCTCATGTGATCCATAAAACATATACTCCTCAAGATCTAAAACAACGTTTGTATAAAAGTTATGTTCTTACCACTTACATAGCATCCGATTGCGGATAGCGATTTCGCCATACAGTGGAGTATTTTTTTTTAGTAGTGATTGGTTGAATTGGATGTATAATTGCATATGTTGTTGAATTTGAAATATTGTTTTTTGTTTGTTGAATGCTGAATGAATATGATAGATTTATGTATGGAGTAGTGTTAAAATGTCTCATTTGTTTTGTGTCCTATCATGCCCCAACATGATTACCTCTACAACATGATCTTCATACTAAAATGTGCTTGGATAAAAAAAATTATAATTTTTAGAATTATTTCACTAATCGTTTAGAGTGATACAAAATCACTCTTTTTGAATGGCCCATAATCTTCTAAAAGAGTGATCTCGTACCTATCGTGAAAAACAGAAAAAAATTTGCAAAAATATAATATTTTGCATCCAAACACATTTTAGCATTTTAATATGAAGATCATATTGAACAGTTCGTATCGACGGTTTAAACTTTGAAAATAGAGATAATGATGTTGGGACATGATGGGGCACAAAACCAATGGGGCATTTTAAGCCTACTCATATGTATATGGTCAATCCAATCGACCATATATACATTAATTGACAAAAACCGTTGAAAGAATTAATTACAATTAAAAAAGATTGAAGGGTCTAACCATAAAAGTGCAAACTAATCGAGATGGTTGAGAAGGTAGCTTGGAAGTTTATCACACGTATCGACTAACTATGCATTTTTACAAATTAACATATATATATATATATATATATATAGGGGCTGGCTACTATGCTTATATAAGCATATGCCCACATATACTTATAACTCATTTTTGCGTTTCCAATGTTCAAATGATCGATCCGACCGTTCATCTTGTTCTCCATATTAATATGTGTTTGGAGACCAAATTTTACATTTTTCTGAATTTTTTTACTATTTATTAAGCCACTTTGAAAATTGCTGATCTGGGTGAACAGTAAAAACAGTGTTTCCAAAATTCTGGACCATATGATCAGCAATTTTCAAAGTGGCTTAATAAATAGTAAAAAAATTCAGAAAAATGTAAAATTTGGTCTCCAAGCACATATTAATATGGAGAACAAGATGAACGGTCGGATCAACCATTTGAACATTGGAAACGCAAAAATGCTCATTTAAGCATATGTGGGCATATGCTTATATAAGCATAATAGCCAAGCACTATATATATATATATGTATGTATGTATATATGTATATATATATGTATGTATGGATATATGTATGTATGTATGCATATATATATGTATGTATGGATATATGTATGTATGTATGCATATATATATACATATATATATATATATTTGAGGTCAATCCTTGATGTACCATTAACCAACAATAAACATTTAAAGAATTATACAAATGGTCTAACCGTACAAGTGCAACTTCATTAATGGAGAGGGTGGACAAGCTAGCATGAAGTGGACCACTCATTTTGCTATTTAAGATGCTTCAAGTAGCACTACTGGAGAAAAAGAAATTGCACACGGACATTACTGGAGGAGCTACACGGATTTCCTACCCTGTAGGCTCTGAGGGTGTATGGATAGGTAAACAATTACACACGGATATTTACTTGTGTGCAATTATAACGATTTCTACACGGATTACTATATAAACTGCCGTGTACAAACACCTACCTGTGGCGCTCTCCATTTTACCGAGCTACACGGATATTACGTGAACGTCCGTGTACGACTACTCTTTCTATACGGACTTTTAATTTAATATCCGTGTAGCTTACTCTTTTTACACAGACTTCTAATTGCATATCCGTGTAGCTCTCGTAACTATCATACACGGACAAATATAAAATAATCTGTGTAGCTCTCTTAACTCGTTCTACACGGACTTTTGTTAAATATCCGTGTAGAATTGTCTTTTTTTCTTTTTGGTTTTTTTCGTTTCTGGGGTAGCCTCCAGTTTAATGTCCAATTAAAGTTGATAAAATTACTGTTCATAACTTATTAATGTAAAAACATAACTTTGACTTGGCAGTTACAATTTAAAGTTGAAAAAAATTAATTAAAATCAATTATTAAAAATAACATTATATGGTTTAAATTATTTATATAAAAAAAATATACAATGAACTTCCGTTGGGCCGATTATTATATATGAATTCATATAAAATCATAGAGAATACTAACAGATTACAACTCGTGCAACATATTTAGACATTGCCTTTGTACATATGCGATCCCATGTGATCCATATAACAAATAATCCTCAAGATCCAATACAATGTTTGTATAAAAGTTATGTCATTACCACTTAGTAAGCATTCGATTGCGGATAGTGATTTGGCCCTCCGTGAAGTATTTTTTTGTAGTAGTGATTTTGAATTGAATGTATAATTGAATATGTATGTTGAATTCGAAATATTGTTTTTTGTTTCTTGAATGTTGAATGAATATGATAGATTTATGTATGGAGTGGTGTTAAAATGTCTCATTGGTTTTGTGCCCCATCATGCCCTAAATCATTACCTCTATTTTTTAAGTCTAAATAATTGATCCGAAACGCTCAACATGATCTTCATACTAAAATGTGCTTGAATAACAAATTTTATATTTTTAGAATTATTTCACTAATTGTTTAGAGTGATACAAAATCAATTTTTTTGAATGGCCCATAATCTTCTAAAAAAAGTGATTTCGTACCTATCTTAGAAAATAAATAAAAAATTGCAAAATTATAAAATTTAGTATCCCAAACACATTTTAACATTTTAATATGAAGATCATATTGAACAGTTCGTATCGACGGTTTAAACTTTGAAAATAGAGATAACGATGTTGGGACATGACGGGGCACAAAACCAATGAGGCATTTTAAGCCTACTCATATATATGTATATGGTCAATCCAGTCGACGGTATATGCATTACTCAACAAAAACCATTGAAATAATTACAATTAAAAAAGAATGAAGGGTCTAACCATAAAAGTGCAAACTAATCGAGATGGTTGAGAAGGTAGCTTGGAAGTTTATCACACGTATCAATCCATGATGTACTATTAACCAAGAATAAACATTTAAAGAATTATAAAAATGGTCTAACCGTACAAGTGCAACTTCATTAATGGAGAGGGTGGACAAGCTAGCTTGCAGTGGACCACTCATTTTGCTATTTAAGATGCTTCAAGTAGCACTACTACAGAAAAAGCGATACCACACGGACATAACTGGAGGAGCTACACGGATTTCCTGCCGTGTAGGCTCTGAGGGTGTATGAATAGGTAAATAATTACACATGGATATTTACCCGTGTGCAGTTATAACGATTTCTAGACGGATTACTATATAAACAGACTTGTACAAACACCTGCCTGTGGCGCTCTCCATTTTACCGAGCTACACGGACATTTCGTAAACGTCCGTGTACGACTACTCTTTCTACACGGACTTTTAATTTAGTATCCGTGTAGCTTACTCTTTCTACACGGATTTTTTATTTCACATCCGTGTAGCTCTCTTAACTATCATACACGGACAAATATATAATAATCCGTGTAGCTCTCTTAACTCTTTCTACACGGACTTTGGTTAAATATCCATGTAGAATTACTCTTTCTACACGGACTTTTAATTTCATATCCGTGTAGCTCTCATAACTATCATGCACGGACAAATATAAAATAATATGCGTAGCTCTCTTAACTCGTTCTTCACGGACTTTTGTTAAATATCCGTGTAAATTGTCTTTTTTTTTAGGTTTTTCGTTTATGGGCTAGCCTCCAGTTTAATTTGCACTTAAAGTTGATAGAATTACCATTCATAATTTATTAAATGTAAAAACATAATTGTGATTTAAATCACAAAATTCATTTCAATAAAGTATCTGTTACAATTTAAAGTTGAAAAAAATTAATAACAACCAATTATTAAAAGTAACATTATATGGCTTAAATTATTTATATAAAAAAATATACAATGAACTTCTGTTGGGCCGATTATTATATATGAATTCATATAAAACCATAGAGAATACTAACATATTACAATTCGTGCAATATATATAGAAATTGCCTTTTGTACATATGCAATTCCATGTGATCCATATAACATATACTCCTCAAGATCCAATACAATGTTTGTATAAAAGTTATGCGCTTACCACTTAGTAAGCATCCGATTGCGGACAACGATTTCGCCCTACCGTGAAGTATTTTCTTGTAGTAGTGATTTTGAATTGGATGTATAATTGAATATGTATGTTGAATTTGAAATATTGTTTTTTGTTTCTTGAATGTTGAATGAATATGATAGATTTATGTATGGAGTAGTGTTAAAATGTCTCATTGGTTTTGTGCCCCATCATGCTCCAACATCATTACCTCTATTTTTTAAGTCTAAATAATTGATCCGAAACGCTCAACACGATCTTCATACTAAAATGTGCGTGGATAACAAATTTTATAATTTTTAGAATTATTTCACTAATTGGTTAGAGTGATACAAAATCACTTTTTTTGAATGGCCCATAATCTTCTAAAAAAAGTGATTTCGTACCTATCTTAAAAAATAAAAATAAAATTGCAAAAATATAAAATTCAGTATCCAAACACATTTTAACATTTTAATATGAAGATCATATTGAACAGTTCGTATCGACGGTTTAAACTTTGAAAATAAAGATAACGATGTTGGGACCTGACGGAGCACAAAGCCAATGGGGCATTTTAAACCTACTCATATGTATATGGTCAATCCAGTCGACCATATATGCATTACTCAACAAAAACCATTGAAAGAATTACAATTAAAAAAGATTGAAGGGCCTAACCATAAATGTGCGAACTAATCGAGATGGTTGAGAAGGTAGCTTGGAAGTTTATCACACGTATCGACTAACTATGCATTTTTACAAATTAACATATATATATATATATATATATATATATATATATATATATATATATATATATATAGAGTAAGGCTACGGTGCTTTGCAAAGTAAACCACCCTGTTTACTTCGGGCTACTTTTTGGATTTTGAAAATCCAAACAACCAATCCGAACCGTTCAATATGTTTTAAACATTGAAATGTGCTTGGAGACCAAATTTTACATTTTTGGAATTTTTTTACTATTTATTAAGCCACTTTGAAAGTTTCTGATCTGGTGGTCCAGAAAATTTTAATGTTTTTTACTGTTTGCCGTCGGATCAGCGATTTTCAAAATGGCTTAATAAATAGTAAAAAAATTCCAAAAAATGTAAAATTTGGTCTCCAAGCACATTTCAATGTTTAGAACATATTGAACGGTTCGGATTGGTTGTTTGAATTTTCAAAATCCAAAAAGTAGCCTGAAGTAAACGGGGTGGTTTACTTTGCAAAGCACCGTAGCCTTACTATATATATATATATATATTTGAGGTCAATCCATGATGTACCATTAACCAACAATAAACATTTAAAGAATTATAAAAATGGTCTAACCGTACAAGTGCAACTTCATTAATGGAGATCGAGGGTGGACAAGCTAGCTTGAAGTGGACCACTCATTTTGCTATTTAAGAAGCTTCAAGTAGCACAACTATAGAAAAAGATATTGCACACGGACATAACTGGAGGAGCTATACGGATTTCCTGCCTTGTAGGCTCTGAGGGTGTATGAATAGGTAAATAAGTACACACGGATATTTACTCGTGTATAATTATAACGATTTCTACACGGATTACTTTATAAACAGCTGTATACAAACATCTGCCTGTGGTGCGTGCTCTCCATTTCACCGAGCTACACGGATATTACGTAAACGTCCGTGTACGACTACTCTTTCTGCACTGACTTCTAATTTAATATCCGTGTAGCTTACTCTTTCTACACGAACTTTTAATTTCATATCCGTGTAGCGCTCTTAACTATCATACACGGACAAATATAAAATAATCCATGTAGCTCTCTTAACTCGTTCTACACGGACTTTGCTTAAATATCCATGTAGAATTACTCTTTCTACACAGACTTTTAATTTCATATCCGTGTAGCTCTCCTAACTGTCATACACGGACAAATATAAAATAATCTATGTAGCTCTCTTAACTCGTTCTACAAGGACGTTTGTTCAATATCCGTGTAGAGTTGTCTTTTTTTCTTTTTGTTTTTTTTAGTTTCTGGGCAAGCCTCCAGTTTAATTTGCAATTAAAGTTGATAAAATTACCGTTCGTAATTTATTAAATGTAAAAACATAATTGTGACTTAAATCACAAAATTTATTTTAATAAAGTGGCAGTTACAATTTAAAGTTGAAAAAAAATTAATAGCAACCAATTATTAAAAATAACGTTTTGTGTTTTAAATTATTTATATAAAAAATATACAATAAACTTCTGTTGGGCCGATTATTATATATGAATTAATATAAAACCATAGAGAATACTAACAGATTACAATTCGTGCAACATATATAGACATTGCCTTTTGTACATATGCAATCCCATGTGATCCATATAACATATTGATCAGAGTCAAAATAATGATGATTTACGTAGGGTTTTGGCTTAGGTTTTTCATATTTTCTCGCACTTATGTTTAAATTATCAGAGAAAAAGACTACTGCACTCTTCTTTATGTTTTATTACAGAAAACAGGTTTTGAGACTATTTTACACCAAATAGAGCTAGAATCAGGTCAATCGGATCAGCGACGCTTATCGACGAAGTCTCTGTTACGGTCCGTATTAGGCAATACGGACCAAGCCTAGCACAGCAAAGAGATAGCGTGAGAAGCACTAAAACCCTCAGCGACAAGGTCCTAATATGGACCGTACCACCTGATACGGTCTGTAACCGAAGGCGCCTCTTGGGAAATAACTGCTGACAGCTGTATCCAGATCAGTTTCTTAGCCCCTACTCAACCTCCAGACGTCCCTCCACTCCTATATAAGGCCCCTGGGCAGAAGAATAACTTATCTTTGTAATTAGGGTTAGATTTGATTAAAGTGAGAAAAGAGGAGTGCTTATAACTATGCCGTTCCGCGGCTAAGTTCCTTTTCTTAGGGCTAGGCAGTAAACCTTGTTACTCTTGATGTTTTGATATATTTATTTTCTGTTGATTATGATTTTTTGTTGTTGAATCGAAATACTTTTGTGATTTACTATCTCTTCATCTAACTTCAATGATCTAGTTTAGTCCATTAGGGTAGTGACATTGCTTTAATGGTAAGAGAAACTATTTATATGAATTAGCCTCGTTGAGATCTATTAGGTTTATGTGAAGAAAACCTTAGCGGAGAAACCATAAACCAGAACAACAAAACGTGAACCAAGTTCCATCACTTGCGTAAGGAAACTCGCAGTGATCTGTGTAGTAACTTGTGTATTTAAGAGATCAGTCATTTGCGTAAGAAAACTCACAGTGTCCTATGTAGAATCTCGATGAAAGATCTGTCATTCTTGCGTAACATAAATCGCAGTGACCTATGTGGTGTCTTTCATAAAACAACAACAGGAAATCAGACGCAACAGGAATATATTATCAAGGCGGATTGAGTAGCAATAGTGTGCCGAAATCCTAGAAATTCTCATCTCTATCTTTATTTTAATTACTTTTAATTGCTTTCTGATTTACATTGATCACAACAACATCTCTCAATTTTCAGATTTCGTCTAGCATTTCGAAAGATTGTGATTCAATCGCTCAAAATAAAGAGGACTGTTTAAGTTTCTTGAATTTCGTGCAGATCTACCAAACCTTTGTTTTATCTGGTAAATAATTTTGTATCTTTCTTTCCATTCCCTACGAGTGGAACATGCATGGTGTAGTGATTTCTCCTCCCGGATGAAATTAACATTTTCATCTGAAAAATATATGAAGCAGATATATAAGGTTAATGTTATTGGTTTTCTGGTAATTGGATTCATATACTGCTAGCTACCTCATCATTTGATAAAACTCTTACTTGAACTAATTTTAACAAACAACAAATTCATATTATTTAATTGTTCAATGAAATATGGCCAAATGTGGAAACTTATTTTTTTTCTTATAATAAAAGAGCTACAAGTAGCATACATCTTCACTGGGAATCAACATTATTTTTTATCATATCATGTATTCTTTTCTTCAGTTGCGGTTTTCTTTGATTCTACTCTCTCTCTCTCTCTCTCTCTCTCTCTCTCTACTTGAAGCATCTTCAATAGCAAAATGAGTGGTCCACATCAAGCTAGCTTGTCCACCCTCTCCATTAATTAAGTTGCACTTGTACGGTTAGACCATTTTGATAATTCTTTAAATGTTTATTGTTGGTTAATTGTACATCATGGATTGATCTCAAATATATATATATATATTTGTTAATTTGTAAAATGGGATAGTATCCGCGAGGGATATTGTCGATATACTCTCGCAGATGCTCCCGTCGTTAATAGAAACAACACTTTTCTGTCAGTATACCCTCGCGGATATTGTCCCATTCTTGTAGTGTTAGTCGATACGTGTGATAAACTCCCAAACTACGTTCTCAACCATCTCGATTAGTTTGCACTTTTATGGTCAGACCCTTCAATCTTTTTTAATTGTAATTCTTTCAATGGTTTTTGTTGATTAATGCATATATGGTCGATTGGATTGACCATATACATATGAGTAGGCTTAAAATGCCCCAATGGTTTTGTGCCCCGTCATGTCCCAACATCGTTATCTCAATTTTCAAAGTTTAAACCGTCGATACGAACTGTTCAATATGATCTTCATATTAAAATGACAAAATGTGTTTGGATACAAAATTTTATATTTTTGCGATTTTTTTTTTTCTATTTTTTAGGATAGGTACGAAATCACTTTTTTTAGAAGATTATGGGCCATTCAAAAATAGTGATTTTGTATCACTCTAAACAATTAGTAAAATAATTATAAAAATTATAAAATTTGTTATCTGCGCACATTTTAGTGTGAAGATCTTGTTGAGCGTTTCGGATCAATTATTTGGACTTAAAAAATAGAGGTAATGATGTTGGGGCATGATGGGGCACAAAACCAATGAGACATTTTAACACTACTCCATACATCAATCTATCATATTCATTCAACATTCAACAAACAAAAAACAATATTTCGAATTCAACATACATATTCAATTATACATCCAATTCAACCAATCACTACAACAACAAAAATACTTCACCGTCGGGCGATACCGCACTGATGGCTATAGTCCCGATAGGAAAGGTATGAACATATGCCATCGGCTAGAACCGATGGCGTTCAGCTCCAACGCCATCAGTTGGAAATACAGGACAGATGGGAATAATAGTTTTTCGGTCGTTAAATTAGCTGTTTAATATAGAAACACCATCGTCTGTTGGGTATTTTTAACCGATTGCAAAAGTGTCTTGCACCATATGTTGTGTTTGAGTTGGCGTTGGTGGGTTCTAGTTTGCCATCTGTTATTATTTTGGACCTATGGCGATTTACTTATATTTACTTTTTAATTATATATGCCTATTTTAGGGGCTAGCCTCCATATATAGCAAGATAAACAACATAATCTCTCTCTCTATATATAGCACCAAATCGAATACAAATAATAGGCAACACAATAAGCAAGATAACATATATAGAAGACCAACAAACATATAGAACATTGCAACACTAAATTAACCAACATAATCAATCTGTAGCACTAAATTAACCCAAGTACCATCATTAATTAACGTATTTGTTCTGTTGGAACAAAGTCAACCCCCAAGACACACCAGATCTACCAAACCTTTGTTTTATCTGGCAAACAAATTTGAATTTTTCTTTCCATTCCCTACGAGCGGAACATGCATGGTGTAGTGATTTCTCCTCCCGGATGAAATTCACTGTAACAAAATAGGCACTTATCGCGAGGGAAAAAGTGCATTTATGACGGTTCTCCGTCGCGAAAAGTACCGTCGCGAATAGAAAAAGCACAGTTATGACGGTACTCCGTCGCGAAAAGTCACTTTTTACCCTCACAAAAAGTCACTTATTCTTGTTGTGATTAACATTTTCATCTGAAAAATATATAAAGCAGATATATAAGGTAAATGTTATTGGTTTTCTGGTAATTGGATTCATATACTGCTAGCTAGCTCATCCTTTGATAAAAACTCTTACTTGAACTAATTTTAACAAACAACAAATTCATATTATTTAATTGTTCAATGAAATATGGCCAAGTGTGGAAACTTTTTTTTTTTCTTATAATAAAAGAGCTACAAGTAACTTACATCTTTCACAGGAAATCAACATTTTTTTTTATCATATCACGTATTCTTTTCTTCAGTTGCGGTTTTATTTGATTCTACACTCTCTCTCTCTCTCTACTTGAAGCATCTTCAAAAGCAAAATGAGTGGTCCACATCAAGCTAGCTTGTCCACCCTCTCCATTAATTAAGTTGCACTTGTACAGTTCGACCATTATTATAATTCTTTAAATGTTTATTGTTGGTTAATGGCACATCATGGATTGATCTCAAATATATATATATATATATATATTTGTTAATTTGTAAAAATGCGTAGTTAGTCGATACGTGTGATAAACTTCCCAACTACGTTCTCAACCATCTCGATTAGTTTGCACTTTTATGGTTAGACCCTTTTTAATTGTTATTCTTTCAATGGTTTTTGTTGATTAATGCATATATGGTCGATTGGATTGACCGTATACATATGAGTAGGCTTAAAATGCCCCATTGTTTTTGTTCCCCGTCATGTCCCAACATCGTTATCTTTATTCTCAAAGTTTAAACCGTCGATACGAACTGTTCAATATGATCTTCATATTAAAATGTTAAAATGTGTTTGGATACAAAATTTTTATTTTTGTGATTTTTTTTTCTATTTTTTATGATAGGTACGAAATCACTTTTTTTAGAAGATTATGGGCCATTCAAAAATAGTGATTTTGTACCACTCCAAACAATTAGTAAAATAATTATAAAAATTATAAAAATTGTTATCCGCGCACATTTTAGTATGAAGATCTTGTTGAGCGTTTCGGATCAATTATTTGGACTTAAAAAGTAGAGGTAATGATGTTGGGGCATGATGGGGCACAAAACCAATGAGACATTTTAACACTACTCCATACGTCAATCTATCATATTCATTCAACATTCAACAAACAAAAAACAATATTTCAAATTCAACATACATATTCAATTATACATCCAATTCAACCAATCACTACTACAAAAAAAATACTTCACCGTCGGGCGATACCGCACTGATGGCTATCGTCCCGATAGGAAAGGTATGAACATATGCCATCGGCTAGAACCGATGGCGTTCAGCTCCCAACGCCATCAGTTGGAAATACAGGACAGATGGGAATAATAGTTTTTCTGTCGTTAAATTAGCTGTTTAATATAGAAACACCGTCTGTTGGGTGTTTTTTAACCGATTGCAAAAGTGTCTTGCACCATATGTTGTGTTTGAGTTGGCGTTGGTGCGCTAGTTTTCCATCTGTTATTATTTTGGACCTATGGCGATTTATTTATATTTACTTTTAATTATATATGCCTATTTTAGGGGCTAGCCTCCATATATAGCAAGATAAACAACATAATATCTCTCTCTATATATAGCACCAAATCGAATACAAATAATATGCAACACATTAAGCAAGGTAAGATATATAGAAGACCAACAAACATATAGAACATTGCAACACTAAATTAACCAACATAATTAATCTGTAGCACTAAATTAACCCAAGTACCATCATTAATTAACGTATTTGTTCTGTTACAACAAAGTCAACTCCCAAGACATACCAGATCTACCAAACCTTTGTTTTATCTAGCAAACAAATTTGAATTTTTCTTTCCATTCCCTACGAGCGGAACATGCATGGTGTAGTGATTTCTCCTCCCGGATGAAATTAACATTTTCATCTGAAAAATATATAAAGCAGATATATAAGGTTAATGTTATTGGTTTTCTGGTAATTGGATTCATATACTGCCAGCTAGCTCATCCTTTGATAAAACTCTTACTTGAACTAATTTTAACAAACAACAAATTCATATTATTTAGTTGTTCAATGAAATATGGCCAAGTGTGGAAACTTATTTTTTTTATTATAATAAAAGAGCTACAAGTAACTTACATCTTTCACAGGAAATCAACATTTTTTTATCATATCATGTATTCTTTTCTTCAGTTGCGGTTTTATTTGACTTTACTCTCTCTCTCTCTCTCTCTACTTGAAGCATCTTCAATAGCAAAATGAGTGGTCCACATCAAGCTATCTTGTCCACCCTCTCCATTAATTAAGTTGCACTTGTACGGTTGGACCATTTTTATAATTCTTTAAATGTTTATTGTTGGTTAATGGTACATCATGGATTGATCTCAAATATATATATATATATATATATATATATATAGTGCTTGGCTATTATGCTTATATAAGCATATGCCCACTTATGCTTAAATAAGCATTTTAGCGTTTCCAATATTCAAATGGTCGATCCGACCGTTCATCTTGTTCTCCATATTAATATGTGCTTGGAGACCAAATTTTACATTTTTCTGATTTTTTTTACTATTTATTAAGCCACTTTAAAAATTGCTGATCATATGGTCCAGAATTTTGGAAACACTGTTTTTACTGTTCACCCAGATCAGCAATTTTCAAAGTGGCTTAATAAATAGTAAAAAAATTCAGAAAAATGTAAAATTTAGTCTCCAAGCACATATGAATATGGAGAACAAGATGAACGGTCGGATCGACCATTTGAACATTGGAAACGCAAAAATAAGTTATAAGCATATGTGAGCATATGCTTATATAAGCATAGTAGCCAGCCCCTATATATATATATATATATATATATATATATATATATATATATTTGTTAATTTGTAAAAATGGGTAGTTAGTCGATACGTTGATAAACTTCCCAACTACGTTCTCAACCATCTCGATTAGTTTGCACTTTTATGGTTAGACCCTTCAATCTTTTTTAATTGTAATTCTTTCAATGGTTTTTGTTGATTAATGCATATATGGTCGATTGGATTGACCGTATACATACGAGTAGGCTTAAAATGCCCCATTATTTTTGTGCCCCGTCATGTCCCAACATCGTTATCTCTATTTTCAAAGTTTAAACCGTCGATACGAACTGTTCAATATGATCTTCATATTAAAATGTTAAATTGTGTTTGCATACAAAATTTTTTATTTTTGCGATTTTATTTTTCTATTTTTTAGGATAGGTACGAAACCACTTTTTTTAGAAGATTATGGGCCATTCAAAAATAGTGATTTTGTATCACTCTAAACAATTAGTAAAATAATTATAAAAATTATAAAATTGGTTATCCGCAAACATTTTTAGTATGAAGATCTTGTTGAGCGTTTCGGATCAATTATTTAGACTTAAAAAATAGATGTAATGATGTTGGGGCATGATGGGGCACAAAACCAATGAGACATTTTAACACTACTCCATACGACAATCTATCATATTCATTCAACATTCAACAAACAAAAAACAATATTTCAAATTCAACATACA